>JAUJYS010002300.1:0-15097 GCA_033995665.1 Melogona broelemanni
CGCCAGTACCCCAGGCTAACGAATAAACGAAAGCCTGCGCCGGGAATCGAACCCGGGACCGTTGGCTTCGTAGGATGAACTTTTAGTGATATTAACTGCAGCGATCAAGAATAAAATAAAGATATTACTCTAAATAACTGATTTTGGAATCGAAAATTGTAATTTATTATACCGATAGTTTATTATACCGGTAGTTCGTTGTCGCCGGGTTACTGGATTTGTAGCCTTATCTAATGATTTTCCTAATTTTATTTCTTGTGTTTGACAGACGGGCAGAGTGTGGATACGAGAGTTGGAAATCCGAGTATCGGTGAAGTGTCGTTCGGCATGTCGGCCAGTCTGAGCATGGGGAGCGGCAGTCACCTGGATCGGATGGGCGTGATCCGTGACAGCGACCGGGAGAGTGCCAGCAACACCGCCATCGCCGGTACCAGCCTGACGGGCAGCATGTCCAGCGGCATGGTCACGGGTCTGGCTAATCACAAGTACGTGAAATTTCCATTGATCGAATTAATAAAATATAAATAGCATCAGAAGTTGTATCCAGTGGGTGATGCAAACCATATTATTATTGCAGGCTAGAGGTAATGGCTGATGTGGCGTCCAACAAGCGGTTCAGCTTCAGCAGCGAGACCGCCTCGGCGACGGCCAGTCTCAGCGAGCGCTCTACCACCATGTCGATGGCCGATGATGCCAGCACCAGGGCGCTGGCAGGATCCATCACCGGAAGCCGGTAATTACGATTACTTACTTATTCCCCACTTGTATATGCGAAAAGCGTACATTAAGTGAATCTTCATCTTGCTTGGACTTTCAAAAGAGCATTGGTTACAGCAGTGGGTTACTGTAGTTAGCGCCTAGAACCTTATTTATTTAAAGTTATTCGATCAACTGAATTACGTTGAAACTTGTTAAAATCATATGATGACATTTGTTTAATATGGATTACGTTAAAATTGGTGTGATGATGTCAAATTGTTCCACAAGTCTTAGGGAATTCAATTTCTAATTTGTGTCCTGTTCGTTTTTTTTTAAATCTGCTTCGTTTTTTTTTCCAGTGACCCGTCGTCGGGTTTCACCCCGGTGGAGGTCCACGTCGACGCCACCGCCAGTTCCCACGGCGGCAGTCAGGATTCGGTAGCGCACAAAGGTCACGATTCGGTGTCCGACTACGGCCACGACGAGACCATGTCCTTCAGTCGCGTGGGCTCCAGAGGTCGCCACCGTCTGGCGTCTAATGACAGACAGGTACGTTGTAAAGATTTTATTTTCGCGTTATTCTTATTACATTTTTTTTTATTATTATTTATTGTCGGATTGAACACAAACGTGATAATGCGTATTGCCCCTAACTTATTGAGCAAATGAATTCTCACTGCACGCTCTCTTTAATTGTATGTGTTCCTTACAATTACAATTAAAATTGACCCGAATACGCTCTTTTATTTTGTGCGCCATTTGTAATTTTTAAACAAAATATAACTGACTAAATCCTCACTTTTTTGGTCAGAACCCAGGCGACTGCGATTTGTTTCAATGGTAGTGAAGTTCCGCATCCCAAACCATTGACGTCAGGAAAAATGTCTGGCGACTGTAAATAAATTTTGTCTGAGGAAATATTGAGTTCCCAAGACGTTGACCTAACTAGTTTTTTTTTTTCGTTGTGCCGCAGATGGCGTCCAACTTCGATACGGAGAGCTGCAGCCTATGGAGCCGCGACGACACCAACTCGGAGCGAGTCCGCTTCGACGAAAACGTCAGCTTCATCGACGACCTATCCAGCGACGACTACCAGTTCAACGCCTGGTCCGGCGCCGCCGACGCCGCCTCCGCCGAAGGCGTTCCCTCTGGCCGCCGGTCGGTCAGCGAGCGCTCCATGGGTAGCGGAGCTCCCGACGACGCGTCGTGCCGTGTCCGAGTGGGTATCTGCCGGCCGGCGCCTTCCATCTGGCAGCCGGTGTCTTCAACCAGCGACGCCGTCACCACCGTCACCACCACCGAGGTTGTTGAAGAGTTCAGTGACTGTATGGGGAGTCTCACCGACGGCGGTGAGTACCCCGACTCCTTTCTACTTCCATCTGTCCACATGTCGTCGACAAGTGCCTTGACTCAACACCAAAGTGACAGCGTCAGTATCGCGGTGGATGAACCGACGGTCGACCCCGATGACGATGTTGTGACATGCGAGGCCAGCGATCTGGTGGAGGTGGTGACCGACGGTGAGGGCGTGGCGATTATTCGCGAGCCCGTCTTCTACGACGCAGTCGACCAGAGTTGATAGGCTAATCTCCGTAACTCAAGCCCCGCACCCCTCCCCATTTTTTTCTTTTTTGGTCCCGCCCCTTCCTTCCTAAACGTTCTTGTTAATACTGTGATGACGATAGCGCACATGTACACTCTCGGCTGGTCGCTGATTGGTTCCTGTTTTTTTCACGTGACAGTGGGAAAAGGCGAATGAGGGAATGCGATGACTCGGTCGCGTCACTGATTTTGATCCGCACAATTCTTCTTGTACAGGGTTGATCAAAAATATCGGTGACGCGGTGGCGGATTTTTTTTGGCACGACGGATTTTCTCTCCAGGGTGCGTTGAGATTTTTTGAGGCTCCTAGTCAAGGGTTGTTGGATCGGTTGGTATGGACATAATGACTAGGGTAATTAATTTTACGCAATGTGTTGGTGGGAATGCTGAATTTGGATAGGTAAGAGTGAAGCAAAAAAATTGAGAAGAGGGGAAAAAAATATACATTGTCGATTTTTTGGTTAACTACAAAATATTATAAATATATATAAATATCAATAGCGACGTCCATTTTAGAACTTGCGATTTAATTAATACGATCGAAATAGAACTGTATTTGATAAGTGTCGTAAACGTTTATATATTTAACTTGGCCGATACAAAAGTAGCCCCCCAATGCTCCAAGATTGTTAAAAATTGTATGGTGCGCGAAATATACCGTATATTATTGCCGGCCGTTCTTTTGTAACTCGAGGGCATTTTTTGTTTTGGAGGTGACTCAGGTGAGTCATAATGTGGGAAAACAAAATAAAATATCGTACAAACGTAAAACGATATTTAATATCGCTAAATTTTGCAGTATCGAAATGGAATCGGGGGGCTTTTGAGTACCGTGCATGTCAAGTAGGCTTTGTTTGGGCGTCATTAAATTGGTCTGATTCTTTCGGATTTAATTAAACTGGTTAAAGTTCGTCGGTCCCGAGTTCGAATCCAGGTGCATTTTCTATCGTTCGTTCATCTTGAGACACGATATACGAGTCTGCATGTGATCACAGATAGTACAGAAGCAGAACCGTGACTTAAAGGTTTTTTCTAGTGTCACTCATCAAAACTATCTTTTTGGATATATTTTTATTAGTTTTCAACAATAAATACGAATGAAACTTTGATGACATTTGAATGAATGTTTGAAATAGTCTCGATGAACAATATTGGACATGTTTTGTGCAGTTTTCTAGATCAGTGTTTCCCAAACTTTTTGGCTCGCGGAGCCCTTTTTAGAACCAATTTCCTTAGCGGAGCCCCTAACAGGCTGCTAATTTTAATATCGGAGTTCCATTTAATGCAAGTTAATGGAGTTCGGATACAAGTCAATGGCGTTTTATTAGTTATTTGAATTTTTAGAAGTGGACTCCGCGGAGCACAGTTTGGGAAACGATGTTCTAGATTATTGACGTACATGTATTCAATGGAAATCTTTATTATCCAAAAATGGTTAATTTCTCGATTAAATCACCCAAACAATTCCTACGTTCATGCTTCTTGTATAGAATTGCTACAAATATCATTTTGATCGCATGATTAAAAATAAGGTAATGCCAATTTTCTAAAATAATTCGGGCCCATTTTACGAGATTGTGAACGCAAATATGGCCTCACTCACATGATGTTTTTGTAATTGACATTATGTAGGGAATCAAAAAAAAAAAAAAAAATTTGCTCCAGAGTATTAATGTGGTGTTGTGGCAAGCTACAATTTTGCATATTGCATAGCGGGGTTGACTCGACAACAGCTCAAATGTTCTGACCAGCCTATTCGAGCTAAATTGTACGGGTTATCGATGGTGAGAACGAGTTGTAATAAAGTGAAATTCGAGTTTTTGTAAAAATTCATTTTTTTATCAAACTGAATTGGCATTTTTGCCGTTTGTTATATTAGTTCGTGAATCGAAATTGCTTATGTATTTTTTCAAAGTAACGAAAAATAAAAAAGGATAGTTAATTTTTATAGGTCTTGTTATTTCTTAAAATTTAAACAACGTGGAACCAAATTCAAATTAGATAGATATTTTTTCAGTACCTCCCAAAAGCTCATCCTATGCCCTGTGTTAAAATGGAAAGAAACGTAACGCGTCTTATTGTAAACTTCAGGTGTATCATACTAATTTTTCTGCGTTGTTTATGCAACGTTCTGTTGTGGTGATTCAAAATTAGAAAAACAGAATGGCGGGTTTGTGTAAATTGCGTGCAAAGTTTTCAGAGAATTTCGAAACGAATCAGTACAGCCTACTGTCAGATTGCAGGGTAACTTACTAACTTTTATAATTCGCCCATTTTATATATGTACTGTAGATATCGTAAGCGAGCCAAATTCGTCTGGCTATTAAGTTGTTAAAACTCACTGATATCTTCATTAGAGGTTAATATAAACGTATACAGTAGTTGAAGTACAATGATGAATCAATTACAAACGAATGAATGAAAATGAAAAAATGCAATTGTCTCGCATGCGTGTTTTGATTACTCTGTACTGGACGAAGATTAACTGAAGAAAATTGGCAACATTATTTGGTATACAGTCATTTAATTTGGTTTCAAATTTCCTTCGCGTCCATATGACGCACTTCTGTCCGAAAAACAGAGATGTCTGAAACAACTGCTGGGTTTCAATTTTTTAAATTGCTATTTTAATTATGCGGTGTATAAAACATGCCAGAACCGTGAACAAATTATCAAAAATAGTAAGCAATTTGACGGCGAAAACTGGAAGTATATTTTTAGTACGTTTTTTTAAAAAACCAAATTCGAAATTATAGCTTAAATTTTGTGACGTCTGTTTAATGTAGATTCAAAGGGAAACAAAAAAACAACTGACAAGGTATTGTTAAATATTCGATTATGTTATCTGCAACCTAATCGTTTATCATGTTTGTTTTGAATTCACCATGTATGTTGCATTCCAACCGTGTTGTGTACATGTACTACGCACAAAAAAATAAGTTTTGTGTTTATGTTAACAATTAAGTGGATTTGTCAAACGGTTCATTTATAATTTGGTGCACGGAAACGTTCTTAATTGACTTTTGAGATGGGAGATACGCCATGTATATATATAGAAAAAAAATGTACGTTGAGCAAGAAATGTATTGTAAAATTGTAATGATAACCGTTTTTGAAGAAAAAAAAGATTTAAATTTTACTAATATATATTTGTCGGATGGTTTTCCGATAACGAACGAAACTGAATGTTGTTCTACTAAATGGCCAATGCAAAAACCACGTTAATGTAACACAAGAAATAAATTATTTCTACTTATTTATCATTGTTTCGGTATAATGATTACTATCGACTGTGAATTGTGTTTTGTTGAGTTTAGTATCCCATTGAATGATCAACTGTGAGTCAGATATTTAATTTTTTTAAATCACCGTAGTGCTAATCACTGCAGGATTACTGCACCCTCGCGTGTCTATGGAGATATGTGATGGGAAGTTAAGGGGAATGGCAGCTGGTATAGCCAGGCTGCAGGATCCACCCCTAAGCTCTGGACCCCCTAATGAAAGCTCAGGGGTGACACCAGTACCGCGGCTCGTCGAATAAACGAGAGCCTCAGCCGAGAATCGAACCCGGGACCGTCCGCACCTCAGTCGGAAGCATTACCGATTGGACTAGACGGCCGACACAATCTAGTATACAATGGGAGATATCAGATCTACTAGGAAAAACATATAAATTTGTTCGGTTTGAGAATTTCTTTTCAGTTTATAGCTAGTTTTTCATTACCTCTAATAAATATGTTCGCTTTAATATTTACAGTTGTGAGCAAGTTTAAATAACTATTTCCTTGAATGATCTATTGAGGATGACATTTTATTACGTCAAAAAAATAGTGAACACATGTTAGCCGATCTAGTCCTCATTTTACTTAGTCAACATTCGAAGTATTTTGTAGTATTTAACGGACCAGTTTTTCTTGGTATGTTTACATTCCAAATTCTTCTCATCCAGTGATCCAGTCCACGTTTCCGGTAACATAATTTTATAATAACTTCTTGTTTCATGGAAAAGTTAGAATTTTCCCAAATTTGAGAATTTAGATTCATTCCCAACTCCATTCACCTTTTAGAAAATTAACGTTTACGAATTACAGCAGTGCTGAACGGGGCAAGATTTTTATCCACTCAATGACGTCACAATGGTTGTTGCTGCTCAGCTGTGCGCTGTTAACTAGTGCCTCGCTTACTCAGAAGATGGCGCCAACTATGACGGCAACAGAACCGGCACTAGTACCCAGAATTTGGGCCCCGATCGACTGTGGAGCGTGCTTTGCCCATTACTCCAATTACTTTTGCTGCTTGTTGACTGTCGGCTGTTGCAGTAAGTATCTCCATACATCTGTAATTCTACTGTAAAGTAAAATAATCAGATTTGAATTTTGAAAAAGTTAAATATTAAATATTCTAAAACACTTGACGAACTTTTAAACAGTTGTTTAACCGAATTGTTTTAACTTAGCAGTACATTTGTATGTTATTTTCATTCGGATAGCATTGTTTACACCACAGAGGACTCTGTTCTACCTGGGAAAGAAATGATGATCTTCTGAAGAATGAAGAAATGATGAAACCTTTGTTTTGTCTTTTTTTTACCGTGCACTTTATAACCTTTCAGAAAAAAACTGTAATGATATCAACAGAACCATTAGTTTTCAATTTTATTGTTACTATAATCTAATGTGAATTTAGTTTAAACGATGTAGTGGTTTTTTATTATTTTTTATTATTGTTTTTTCTAATGTGAATATATTTTGAACGATGGAATGGTTTTTATTATTCTGATAATGTTGATGTACGACATTTGTCTGATAAATTAAGTTCAAATTGGAATCTGAAGCAAATCTATTTACGCACATTAATTTTTGTCGAACGTTGTGCAGCGCTTCTGAGTATTATTCCTGTATGGCGTCTCACTTTGCGGGATCATTGACTTTTCCGTCTCCGTTTGTAAACATGATTTTATAGCATCCAAAGCCATGGCTATTAAACTATGTTTTTTAGTGCCATCATAGTATAAAGTTGACGTCATATTGTTAGACCATACACGTGTGAACTACATGAATACTTCGAGGAAAATGCATGTGATATAACATACTGGGTAGAAAAGAAAAATATATTAACCATACAGGTAAAACCAATAAATTAATTAACATTCAATTTACATTCATGAAACCTGTATTTTTATACTTTCCAAAACTTTTGTACTGCCTTGCTTATTTTGCAAAAATGGATTATCAAATTTGACAATACAAGTTTAATAACAAGTATAAAGAAAATAAAATCATTAAAAAGATTAACTGTTTAATTAATCATAATTTTACTTAATTATCATCAATAAATCCTTTATATATGTATACTTTTACACCACCCTATTTGCCTATTTTATTTCGAAGAACAATGCATTTTAATAATAACGTTGTTAATAGCGTTGAGTAGCGTTGAGCACACGAAAAAGATCCGTTAACTTTTAGCATCCTGTTCTAAATTTTATTTTTGTCATCACATCACGTTGAAAATAAAACTTCTAAACCATGACGCAAGTGTATAATTTGATGACTTACTTCGTGTTGTAATTTTGTTTTCGCTGATCGCTTATTGGCCCATTGGCGTTTGATTATTGCGAAGATGCTTAAACGCCCACCATTTCCGAGTATGTTTAGGCTATCTGTAAACAAAGCTGGCACGTCGTTTAAGAGTGTCGCTTTTATTTAGCAGCCTACATTTTGAGTCCCATTTTAGGTGCGATATTTGGAAGTCGTTCGATTAACTTGTTAATGTTTGATGGCGCCTCATCTTTAAACCAATACCGGGATAAGCTGCGTCGGTATTATTGCACAGCTATTTTTTTTTTTTCACAGGGAGAGTCGTTAACTCCAGTTGTGATTTTATACAACAGTGCTTTCTTTCTCTCTCTCTCTCCTGGTCAGGTTTGGTTTCTTAGCAGCATTTCGTCCATGCTGCAGCATGCGCATTTTCGGTGTTGTGACTTTGCACGCGGAGCAGTTTTATTTCGTTACGATTCGTTTGAAATGATGTTATTTTGCCAACGAAAATAACTGTTATTTTTATTTGGATTCACATTTACCGGCCAACTTTCTCAATAAAGGTGAGTGATCGATTCAATCAATAATCATCATTTAAATGTTGACAGCATTACAGATGTAATTAGTGATACATTTTTGGTAACATTTCTAATTAATTAATTCGTTCCGTCAAATTTCAGGTTTTATCGGTTATCACCGGTAGTATTAATAATGCATTCACAAAAAATATATTAAAAAATATAACATTGAATTTGTTTTTACAGAACATTTAAAAATACTGAAACATTCAATTTATTTTTGAAATTATCTACCAATGCATTTTTTTTAAAATCGTGTTGTGTGTGGCAATGTAATGGATACTTTGTCGTAAGTTTAAATATGTCAGACTTCAAGATAATTAAGATGCCCCATTTGTAGTAGTTGCAAAGAAAAAATCGTCCTGTTTTCGATAAATTGAGATTTTAAAGAAATGTTGTCTTGAAAATAGGTATCGCCATTTACTGTACATTTTTAGATGGTTTCAGTAAATTGTTTGTACTTTTGCGGTGCAACTGACTTGGTATTTTTAGATTTCTTTCTTCAAATATATAAGTGATTTAAGTTATCTGTAAATGAAACAGAGACGCAATGACGGATCCAGGATAGCATTGCCTTTGATCCACATTCAAAAGTAGAATACCCGTGACGTCACTCTATACAAAAGTGGCACAGAAAATATCGAGTCAACGTTAAACTTTTAACATCCCCCAGTCACATTTCCGATACTTTGTGCCCGTAGTGTGTGAACCGGCAGTAACCCTCACCGGTTGTTGACTACCATTCGCTCCAATATGTGCTCCATTCCGATTTAGGTCAAGAGAGAGAGAAGCCTCGATAATGAGACCGACCGTGTGTATTTGTCTGGCTGCTTTCGTCGCCATGTTGCCGCTCATCAGTTCCGATGTGTCGTCGGTCAAGTCGAGCCTGGGTCGCTTCCTGTTACCTGTGCTGTGCGAGAAATGCGTGCTACGATTCGGATTCTACGTTTGCTGTCTGGCCTCAGCTAAATGTTGCACTTCATGTAAGTGTATTCGAATGAAGGAGAGTTCGTATGCATAAACATAAAGATGAAGGGTCCGTGACCAAGGATAAAACCACCACGTGGCTACAACACATCACCGTACAGCATACTTGATCCACTTCTAGTACTGTAGCTTGTTAACCCTTCTTATTTTGTTAATGTCTCGACATAATAAAGTTCTAAGTTTGTTTACAATTGTTGCTGTTTTATCCTTGGTCACGGACCGTTCATCTTTGTGTTAAGTGTATTATAATCGGTGTTGGGTTTTTTTTTTTTTTTTTTTTTAAATCATTCCTTTCGATTCGTTCGAATTCTTCGGGTTTGTTCCTTTTCAAAAGGAACCGGTTTCTTTTCCTCTTCCTCCGATGAAAAAAGGAACCAGTTCCTACCTAACACTGCTCATGATGCAGGATTTTCGAATGAGATATTTTAAATTTTTTTATTGTGAATTTTCTTAGTAATGCCTGATTAATTTTTGTTTCAGATTTAGTCGTTCGGCCACCACCCGTTTATGTTTTTCCGGGTAGTGGTATTGGCAGTCTTGTCAAAGGATGACGGCAACGTTCGGATTTCGGAATCGCAACGCAGATGAAACTTTTGCGCGGACTCATTCGTTGGTGTTTCTACTAGCGCTTAAAATATCGACCTGATATTTGGAGATATGACTTTGAAGAGGCGTCCAGAAGTACATGTATTTCGATCTGAAGAAATGATATTTTCTGATATTATTGTTATCTTTGCTTCTTCTTGGATGAGTCGAAATGTGATACGGATGTACAGAATGCGTGCTTAATTTTTTAATAATATTTTTTTTTTTTCCTATTTTGTTTGTCTGTTTATTTTGTGGGAACTTTTCAATTATTTATACTCTATAAACTGTGGTAACATCTGGCCGACTGCAGAACAACACTATGACTTATAGGTTTATAACAACACGCTTATTATATTTTTTTTACGAAAACAATATTAAAATTGCACAATTCCGTGTTTTTGAATATCGTGTTAGCGCAATTATTTTTCTTTTACAATCTTAACGAAAGCAATCGAAATGTAATAATTATATTTTTCCGAGTCTATGAGCTAGCTGTTCACCATATTTTAATACAGCAAATTATTGTGATTTTCAAAATTCACTTACAAAAATTTGTTTACTTACATGTGGCAACATACGAATTACGCTGACAAAGCAAATACGCCAGAATATGAATAGGGTCAGTTTCAGCGGAGCAGTGATGATTTTTATGTTCGACACAAATGCATTACGGCGAATTTATGACAAGTTAAATGTATGATAAAAGCGCACAAATACATCACTTCAAAAAATGACTCACTGTAAACGCGAACGTCGCTTTTTAGATATGTAATGTCGTACAAATTTAAACCATCATAATTAAGATATGAAAATTCCAGCCGCCAAAGTATATTTGGCTTAGTATGGAGTGTGCACTAGAGTTTACAAATTTTAACAATTTTCATCCGTAAATTTTTTCTTGAAATTTTCTTTCAAGACTTGATGAAATAAAATTCAATTTTTCGGGAAATTTCATATTGAAGCACAAATAAAAATACCGCATTTGGTGACTACCTTTGAGATTCCCTCAGGTAATTTATTTGGTCACACTGTAAAAAGCGACAACGTAATTTTACGATGTTTTTTTTTTCAATTTTATTAATTTCTTTTGTGATTGAAATTCAATTTTATGTTGTATGTCCGTCATGCTTGAAATTGATTTATTTGTTTTATTTGTATTTTAATAGACATTCACCAGTGGGAAAAAAAAACATCTTAAAAGGTGAATAGTTGCGTTTTTACATTGCATCAATGTGTTTTCCGCTTCGGTATATCACCGGGCCGCAGTCGAATTCACCCGCTTTAAATAAACTTACGAACCGATATGGCATTTGAACCCATTGAAAAGTCGCTCGGCTAATGGTACATCAATCAGTAAAGGAACTCATTCACAGTCGAAATTACGAATGAGTTCGAAACGCGTTGTTCGTCGAATCGGTCGACTTAGTCGGCGAGCGAGTGGGCGTTTTCACGTTATAATTAGTCGCCACCGACGACATCGACTCCGCCGACGACAGCGGCGCCATCGCCGCGCTCCCCAACGCAGAATCAGTCGACGACTCCTGCACCGCATCGTCCCCATCCTCCCCCTCCCCCTCGGTCGCCCCGCGCAGGAACTCATGCAGAGGATAGTCGGTCTGCTCGTAGGGCGGCCGCACCGGTAGAAAAGGCGGCAACCACGATAGATACGATCCGGGCACCGCCGCGTGGACACCATAGTCGTAATAGTCGTATTCGAACTCGGCGTCCGTCCCCGATAGGGAGAACTCCGACAGCGACGCCACCATGTGACGATTGGGTCTACTACGCAGCGAACCATGCTCGCTTCCCTCCCGGCTACCACGACCACCACCAGCAGCGCCCCTAGCGGACCGTCGCGAAGATCCAACCGAATGTGGATGATCCTCCGTTTCTGAAGCGGATTCGAGTGTACTGACGGTACTGTCAGTCCGTGGGAACTGGGGAGCTTGATGGTGACCACTCGATCGTGCTTCCATGACTAAGGTGTTCCCGCGTTCGTTTCGAGGCATGGGTTGTTGTTTAGATTTTCCCTTGGAGCCGCCGGCTACCGCTAGAGAGCGCACCGTGGCCGTGCTCACTAGGTGGCGGTACTGATCTACCTTCTGTACCGGGCTGGTGGGGGTCCGACGACGATCCACGGGCGGTGGGGCGACGACCTGATGTGGCACACTGGTTGGTTCAACCGGAAGTGATAGCACTCGGGCCGGTTGGGGGGATACGGTGGCCACGGGTAACTTGCGGGGGAGCCCCGGGGTCAGGGGGGATTTCTTGTTGGAGGTGGTTGGCACGAATGGTTTGGTGGTTGAGTCGCCACTGCAGGTGGGAAACGAAGCGAGGGGGAGCGGCGGTCTATGGAGAACCGGCTGATGGTAACCGAAATTAATTCCGTTTGTTTTTGTTTGCTCCGTGTCGGCCGGGTAGTGCGAATCCTGGCTGGATAGTGGTGTGTCAGCCTGGTAAGAGTTGACCGATAGCATCGATGTAGTCGACGGGCTGGATTCGAATAGTTTGGAATCGCGGAGGTAGTCTTCCGGACTAGCGCCACCCCGTGATGAAGAGGCCACTGACGAGGGTAGAATGCTGCCCACGGATTCGATAGGCGAGTGGTGTTGACGGCTGCCTGATTTCCGGCGGTGGTGGTGCCGGGAATTCCGCTTCCGTCGCCGGTAAAGACGACGGGTGGAGCGTCGGACGATGCGGTCTAGGGAAAGGTCCGACACGCTGGTGGTGGAGGTGAGGACCGGAGCGGAGTGGAAGAGGGGTTGGCGGTGCTGGCTGTAGCCGGAGTGACTGACGGGCGAGCTCTCGGAGGGGCTGTGGGCGTGTCGAGCGAAGGCGGCGGCCTTGCGGCGGTGGACGAGGTGGTGGAGGACCAGGGCCAGGCTGGCGAAGGTGAGGAAGAGGCAGAAGACGGTGGCGGCCACGTGGAAGGGGTTGGAGAGGGGCGGGTCGTGGAGGAGGCCGCCCAGGGTTAGTGGACCCAGGCTGTGGCTGGAGTCTGTGAAGAGGACAGAAAGTGAATGAATTTCAATTATGAGAAACTTAAATATGGAGATTATTTGTTGAGAAGGAGAAGCACCAACACCAACACAAGTGTTTTGAAATTGAAAATTAAAAAAAATGCACAAGTGTATTGAAAAGTTGTCAAAGATAAAGTAATGTAAAAAGTAGTGAAAGATGCTAATAATTGCAATTTAAATATAAGCCGATTATAATTCAAGAAAAGCCTTCGCGCTTTCAAATTATTTGAGAGAAATGAAGTTTCAGGAATAGATTTATTTTAGCATTTCAAAAAGATTTATGGTATTTGTTTATCGAATTTTTTAATGATTCCGGAAAAGCGACAAACGGCAGCAAAAATAGATATTTCGCGCGGCAATCACTGCTGGCTTTGGTGCTGAACAGGGAAGCTCGTCTTATTTGTTTTTTTCCCCTCGACTTGAAATATGTCATTTTCCAAGCAGAATGTTTGTAAAAAAAATTTAAGCAGAATTATTCATTATTAGCGAAAATAGCTGTGCAGCCATTTTATCGCCATTTTTTCTTTTCATAATGCTGTGATTTAAAAAAAAAAAGTTTTACTAGCATTTCTGTTGGTGAACTTTTCGGACACGTAAGGCCTTATCCATCTTTCAAACCATTTCCAATTCATTGAATAGAAATTTATTTAACGCTGATGAAATCAAATCACTTTAATAAATCTTACTGAGCATTTCAATCCTGACCACGAAACCGGTCCACACATTCTTGCTATAGCCGAGTTCCTTCACGCGATTGGTGATGGATTTGGCGGGTGAAGCGGATGTGGAATGATAGCGCAGGAGCGCCAAGTTGGAGGAGGTGATGATAGGTGGCGGCAGGTGATTTCCGGTCTCGTGGAGCAGCAGATCGGATGAGAGGAAGCCACCGTCCCGGATCTGAAGGCACTCGCTGCTGGCGTTCAGTTGGAAGTGGATGAAGGTAAAGCGGATGAACGATTCGAGAGGCACCTGGTGGCGAAAACAAAATTTACTATCAAGTTTACAGATTTTACGCAGGTAAACTACAAGTAAAAGAAAACTGAGTACAAAAAATCAGATCACACTCGTAATATATTGATATAATTTGTCCATTTGTAAAGGTCATGGTTCCAGTTCCCGTTCGTTCAATGAAAATAAGAACCAGTTCCCGTTCCAGTTCCAACAGAAATTACAAGGAACCTGCGCGTTCATATTTCATTTTCAAAAGGAACTGGAACTTTTCCGTTCCTTCTATTGAAGATATTGTTTTAAATCCATGAGATCATAAGATTGTTTAAACATACCCACGCAATCTTTATTTTATTTTCAACGCACGGGACCACATGGAAAGTTGCTGGAACAACTCTAAATGTCATAAGCCGATTTGTGTATTTGTAGAAAATGAAATGATATGGCAAAATAAACCCTTTACACAGAAAACCCACATTCCAGTTACTCACAAATTAAAAGTAACCTAGGCGTTTCTAAGTTCCTAAAAAAATGAACCAGTTCCTAGGAACGGATCTTTTACGTTCCGTTCCTACCCATTATTAACTTCCGGTAATTAATTTTAAACACTGACCGAAGCAATCCAGGTGGATATTCCGGCGCAGGACTTCCCCGACGCTGCGATGTACTGGTTCGATTCGCTGACGTTGATGTCGCAGCCGCATCGACATCGATCGTTCATCTTGTACGTATTCAACGGGGATTCTGTGGTAACCGATTGATCTGATGTGCCGATAGAAAAAAATAACACGACATAGTTTTCTAATTAATTAGGTTTTGATTTAGATTAGCGAGATTAAATTAGATTACGATTATGCAAAAAAAAATTGTTTCCGCCCTGGATCGAACCGGGGACCTACCGCGTGTTTGGCGGTTGTGATAACCACTACACCACGGAAACGTACGATGATGTTTTTAGTCAACGTTGAAAGTTATTGCAACATTCCTTCGAAAATAAAATGTTTAATAATTACAAGAAAAATTGCTGTTTCCGCTCGGGTTCGAACCGGGGACCTACCGCGTGTTAGGCGGTTGTGATAACCACTACACCACGGAAACGTACAATAATATTTCAAGTCAACGTTGAAAGTTATTG
>JAUJYS010002301.1:0-15091 GCA_033995665.1 Melogona broelemanni
ATGCACAGTAAATGGGGAGGGTCTCACTAGGGCAAAAATAGCGTGATCGTTTTTCTGTGGGGGTGGGTGGTACTAGCAGAGAAGATGTAAGGAAGGGTGGGGGGGTTGTACTGCTGGGTGAGAGATCCTCTGTACACTCGCACAATGCAAAGTGTGTCGTCATTCGTCACGCGCGGTGCCGATCAAATTAGCCGCTCGCTGCTAACAGTCGGCGAATCATTGGCTGTGACAAGCGGGCTTTGAAGTCTATGGCAAGGAGCGCATAGAAGAGCGAGGAGACTTTGTACATGTATATAGGGATACCGTTGGTGGGGGCCATATCCATGCCGGCACGCAACGTGGTTATTTTTTAGCCTGTACGAGGAACGCGGCTGGTGTTGCATTAGCAAGGGTCGGGTAATCGATTGGGCGCCGGCTAAAAACCGCAATGCCGAGAGAAAAAGACCTCCAAAACGAGAACGAGCACGCGCGTGGTGTACAAGACAGACAACAGATGTGCTCTCTGTTGTGGCTTCAATCGCGGGAGACGGCGCGATTGATTGGCGATGAACCGCCGTTTCAATTGGGATCGCCCGTATTTCAACTTGGCGTTCAGTTTATGTCTGGTAAACAAAAATTCTTATTTTTACCTGCTTGCTACCACATCAGGAGCTCTAATTAGACCTCAGTTCGCTTCAGTTTCATCCGCACACGAAACGACGTGGCGCTATCTATATCGAAGGTTTTGGTTACGTATGAAAATGTCGGAAGCTATGGAAGCCATTTTGAATAATTTCGTTTTACTTTGTTTGTTGCGATCTTTACGATGTTTGCAAATTTGGGAGTCATAAAACACTGAAAATTCCGTTCTTGGTAGGTTTGGACATTTCTAAAAAAAAATTTAAACTAAAATTGTTATTCCCAATTATTTGTGAACGTAATTATAACGTTCGCAAACAATTGCGAATTAATTTTATTAATTTTAGGCATCACAACCGAAAGCTCTGTTCCCTCTGTACCCGACAGATTAAAAGTGTATAACTATTAAATTTGATAACACTGTACATTTAATCAGTTTTCTGAAGTAATTACAAGTGTATAACGAGCACACTTCTTTCTTCTGGGAACATTTTGTCCGTTTAAATTTATTTTTTTATTTATGGGTTAAAATTAATTTATGGGTTGGTTTATTTTTCCAATAAAAATTTCACCACCAACCACCCATCCCCCCCTTCGATATTCCGAAGCACAGAGCCCAGAAACCATCCTCACCCACCACTCCACCCAATCCTTCGGCAAATCTACAAAGGTGTGAACATATAGGTGTGTGTATGTATACAAGTTTACACAAACCCTCCGAGAAAGAGAGAACACCACCAACACCACCCTAAACGCTTTTCAAGGAAACTAACAGAAAAACCTAAAAACGTTTTTGGTACTGGACAAATAGTTTTTCACAGCCTACTAGTAACCCAAACATTCACACGTGAAAACGAGAAAACGTTCGTCAGTGATCTAGAGTCCACATCAGTGGTGGCCAGACTTCTTGTCACTAGGACAGTGAACAAAATAAGGGCTGGGAACCACCGAGTCGGTACCGTGGTTTTCAAAACAAACCTCTAATTTTTGAAAGCAGATCACACTTCTTTTTTTGGCACAATTGCTCAACCAATTTTTAAAGTTGTGTTAGAAGATTTCAAATTTGCAATATTTTCAAATTTGCAATATTTGCAAAATAATATGGTTACCGTTTAAAAATTCACCATCGAAATGGAATTTATTTCGTTCACTACACTCAATATGCCGCGGAGTAAATGAAAGCTTAATTAAGCTTTCATTTATTCCGCGGCATATTGATTTTTAATCTTATTTTTACATCTGACTATCGCGCCAGGAGAAATTAAGATTTCTCCGAAAACATACGCTCACTACACGGAAAAAACTTGAGCTTGTACGGGAGAAACAAATCAACGTTGTACAATTAAGACATTCTTTCGAAAATCCCAACATTTGCAAACCCTAATGGGCGAATGATGTTAAAGCTTTGCTTATGATCGATCATTCGTGGTAGTTTATAAACGACTTTCGATTGTCCAAAAATAAACGAATCTCAACAACGAATCAACAGACTATACGAAAATCCACCAGAGGGCAGTAATAACTGTCATGCAGAGAGGCCATACATGGACCATTTGGTAAACCTCTGTTCTTGACTGCTAGAGATACAAAACGCACCTACGCTACTCACGAGTCTAAAAGAAAGTCCGGTGTCAGCGAACACAGATCCCAAAACTAACAATTGGCAATTTTACATCAATCTCCTTGGCCTGTCCTCTCAGCCTCGCACCCCCATTTCTCCTAGCCCCGCTCTCTAACCTAACCCAAAACCAATTCTCCCTCAACGCTCAGCGAATCGTATGGTGCACTTCTTCTAAAAGGGCGGCTGGTCAGTAAAATCATAAGGGGAAGCGGGGAAAGTTTCTCAATTTCTTACAACTCACAAGGCCTTTTTTTAGTTTCGAGGAGATATTTTAGAAAATCGGCTAAACATAAATAAACTCAAATATTTAAGAATACGACATTTTCAATTTCGTTTCCAAAAAATAAAGTTTCCATTAAAAGCATCACAACTTTTGAATACATATTTCAGTCAACCGCGAAATCGTTTTGGTTAGGTCGTTATTTGGTTAGGTATTAAAATAGATTAGCGAGACCAATTCGGACGGATAAAGTACAATAAATCAAATGGCAAATGATCATTAATAAAGCTGGAAAAAAATCCATCTTTCAAATGTTAAAATACAGAAACATAAAAAATCTCTAAAAAATAACCTTAATTTGAATTTTAAATAAAAATGAGCTAGAATTGGACCACATTGTCAAAAGAGTTGAAAAGATACTAAATTATTTTGACCTTTGATAAATAATTCTAACTGAAACAAATCAGCATGCCAATGCAGTGTGAACGAAGCGGTACCCATCCCCCACTTGGCCTCTTAAGGACGGGCCGCCACGGAGCCTCGTACTTAAAATTCAACCCCGTTTTTCGTCGCGGCCAAAATACACACACACACACACACACGCATACATACGTACGTACATACACACACGCAGAATAGCCTACAAAATCTTAAAACAACAGTGCAGCTCTTTCAAACGTCTCGAACACAGTCGTGTACAAAGACAATACGAAATAACACATATGCTCATAAAAACGTAAAGGGGGAGGGTGGTGCTGGTGGGTGGAGAGCACGTTCGGGTTGGGATGGTGGTGACGTTATGAGGGATTGGTGGGATGAACTCAATGCCCGCCATTGTGTTGTCGAAGTAAATATGCGGGGAAGATAAAGATGGCCGCCACCCCCGCCCGACGTGCATTTGCAGTAACCCCGGGTAATGCACACTCAATGGCGGCACGAGCAGGACTAAGCCACACGTTGGGGTTGGGAGGGGGAGGGTTGGCCGTTTGGACAATCGGTTGGAGAACACGTGACACCTAGAACAAGGGATGCGATGATGAAAAGTGGAAATGAAATACGACAAAAAAGGGACACGCGCGAGGTCATAGACCACAGTGACCAGAACCATTTACTTCGTATGGACGGACTGACTTTCGCGAGGGAATGTGAAAATAGCTGGTTTCCATTTGGCGTAAACTGCGAAACAAGGCATACCCCATTAATCACACTTAAAAATTGCGCATGCCATGCCGTTTGACCGTTTCATCGGCTATAAAAAAACTCTTGAAGAAGTGACGTGTGGAACAGTGGTTAGCGTGTTCGCCTACCATGCCCGTGATCGCGGGGCGATATTTCACCATAGCGTCTGCGATTCCGAAGGCCCAATTTGCCTCAATCTCAATCGCAATTTAAATATTTCAATATCTTGAGCACAAGCAAGCTAAAAGAGCTTCGACAAGGCATCAATGTAGTGAATCACTACATAAGATTCTGTAATAATATGAGTTAGCCTCAGTTAGGACGTAATTTTAACTCAAACAAGGAAGGGATCAGGGTTCCGGGATTGCGCCAAAAAAATAGACAAACTGTCGTTTAGAAATTAACGAAATGTAAGATTAAAAAATTGATATATCCAATATTGATAGATCCAAAACAAGAGCTGGTCAGACTCTGTTCGTCTATTTTCTTCGGCGCTGTTCCGGAACCCTGTTCTCGTACTAGGAGATTCTGTACCCTTGTGGTGCTGTTGTCAATATGTGAGATTGTGAGGGGTACATTTGCATCAGTTCTCCAGGATGTAATAAACGAGAGCCCGCGCCGGGAATCGAACCCAGGACAACGAGTCGTACAAGAAGACTGCTTAACACGGCTCAATATATTTTTTTTATAGAGCTGACCGTAGCATTCACTTTGGGCTCGTCAATCCCAACGGGGCTCTATCGTACGTGCCTTCGGCCACAACAGTCGAGAACGGCCGCCCGCTACGCTCGCCGCAGTCGAGCTCACCCAACAGAGCCGCAAAACCAGCTCCAGAATTTAAATTCGGCATTAGAAGCGGTTGGCTCCACCGAGCATCAAACACGGAGGTCCCGCGGGGATGTTTGGAAAAGGTGCGAGATTCGTGGGGTGGGGTTGGGTGGGGTGGATGGGTGACGAGGGCGTCAGGGGTCAATCCGGTCCTGCCGCCATCGCCTATTGAAGTCGGGCGGCGGGGGCGAGGGAGAGAAAGCGAGAGCCGCGCGAATTTCAAACGAGAGGGAGCTCCGAGAACTGATTAATAGCGTAATTGATTCATACGGGCAGTAACAAAAAGAAATGGGGAAAATGGTAAAGCTTGTCCGAGAGCCGGGTGCAGTTAAATTTTGCACAAGTACAAATCAGCTGCCAGGCCGAATAAGAGATTAAAACTCTAGTGTTGTTGTTTTTTTCTTGTTTTTTTTTTCTTCTCGGAAAATAATTAATTTTAAAAGCTGTAAATAATTCCTATTACTAAATGATTACAAGCAGGGATTTGATTTTCGAGGCAAATTAAAATTGAGTTCAAAGTCAAGAGGAACGCTGTGATTGGTTGAGTTATGACATTTTCGTTTTTCAGCCAATCACAGCGTTCATAAGTTTGAACTCAATTTTTGAGTTGCGTCGAAAATCGAGACTCGTAAACAAAAGTGGGTTCATGAAAAATAAGATTTCAATTGCAACATACTATATATATATTTCTATCTACAAGATATTATGAATCTCACGGAACCTGGTAAGAGGGACTTTCCGAATGAAGGCACCTTTAATACTCATCCAATTAATTTACTGGGAGTATATTTCATATTTAAATATATTAAATAAATATATAATCGAACGGTAATTTCAATGCGTAAATGTCAAAGCTAAAAACTAACCTACAAAAAATTACCGAAAATGTTTAACCACAAGATTATCGACCTTAAGATATCGAATATTACATATAATATGAAACCGCCCCGAATCATTAATTCTATCCACTCATTAGCATTCCTCGTTGGTAAGAGAATTAAGAGTGGCAATAAATCGCCATTGCACACAGGTAGATATGTGTTATTTTTTCATTTACTTTTTAATTGAGCGATGACAAACTAAACATCTGCCCGCACGCATCGACGATAAGGCAAAAACGCCCGAGGAGGACTCGCGTTACGTCAACAAGTCAGAACTGGAGGGAACAAAGGAATATCTGGAGGCCAACCATGCATGAGCGTGGACATATTTTATAGGCACTGGAGAATCGGCAGTAAATCAGTCCGGCCGGCATCAGGCGTCGGAGGAGAAAAATCACGCCATTCTCGTTCGCTAGTCTGCTGCATCAGACTCAGGGGTGCAACTATTTGAAAGTCAAATTGGAAGCAAAGCTTTTCTCGGACATTGTATAATAATTCATAGGCAGGTTGTGAGATATAATTAATTAATTGTCAGAATCGATGTTTCTGCGAACTCTTCTAACATGGGACTGCCCACACAAGACCTGTTTCAAATTTCACGAAATTTTTCTCTTATTATGTTGCAATGCTAAATCCAGAGGAAAAATCGGAATTACTTATTCGGGTGATTTCTGTCACAATAACTTTTCCCACCTTGTGTTAAAAAAAATTCACAGTAAAAATATCAAGGAAATTCGACCCAAACCCGTAATACGGGTTTTTACATTAGATATTTTTATTCGGCGACTTTTTTTAGATATTTTTTTATTTTAATTCACTGAAGTGGATGACCGGAGATTGTGTGCCCCCTCTAATCGCCACGAAAGTTCGGGGCAAGCTCTTGTTGGCGAATACATTTTACAAACTTTTCTTATAATTCTTCAAACTTATAAATATATAAACTGAGTTGGCAGAATCTTGCTCGGCAAGTTTTTTATGCTCGGATTTCCTGAAAAGTTCGTAAAAGTTGCTCACCAAGCAAAGATTCGCCGAGCAAATACTCTTTAATATTAATCTTGCATTAGTCAACCTTTGTTGAACCCTGCAGCCAAGCAATCACTCCTTCCACACCACCTGATCAACTTGAAGAACCTGAGAAAGTTTAGCAAATATAATTGCTAATAAAAATCGTCTATTTCATTGCATTTACTCGCGCAAATCGTTTATTTACATAATCCTCGCGATCGCCCGTCGGACTGAGACGTCCCTTTGGGTGCAGACATTTAATTGGTGCCGATAATTCGACCAGATTGCAATCGTGGCAGGTCGAAATCGTAATTCAAAACTTTCTTCACGCCCGCACGCGCGTCTATATACGTACGAGAGCGTACATGAGCATAAAAAAAAATCTCATCATATTCAGTTATGAAAAAAGGCAAAGATATGTACAGATAGATAGTGTTGGTGATGTACTTTTTCTCAGCCATTGATTTTTTTTTTAATTGCCACAACTGGTCTTTTCATTTTTTCTTTACTGTGTTTTCTAATTTGGGCTGACGTATCCCACTAAATTAATTGCATTTTCGCAGGTTTTTCGATCTCAGTTTTTGACGCAAAATTTTAAGCAAGCCCAAACCTACGCTTATCATGAAACATCTCGTCAGTAGTCACTGATTATTTTAGTTAGTCATAATTAGACATTATCTAAACACAACTTTAAAATTATGATGACTGAATCGTGATATTACACACAGTGTAATTTCCTAAATGATAAGTGTAATAAGTATTTTTTTCGAATGTAAATGGTTTTATAATAGCTGATATCGAAGCATTGACAGCAGAAACATGATAATCTGAAAAGCACTGCACTAGCTGGAGCCTTGATGGAAAACATCCGCCACCTTGCCCGGCCATCAGCAGGCGAGGCTATCAGCGTTGTACGCTATGCATTTCTTTACCCAATACCCGTACCCGCGAACGAATTGCACGTACTTAAGCAGCCACAGGTCCACCCCACCCCATCCTCCCACTGGCCAGCCGGTCCATGTGCCCGACTCCCCGCGTGCATGCAAATGCGAGAGCGGCAGGCAGGCAATCAATAAATGTGTGGACGGTGGAACGAACAATGGGCAATTTCCATTAATGAAATAATAATCATCGCCGTGACAATTATCACCAGACGGTGCACCTCACGCGGGGAGACATAGACCGATTCGGGGCCAGTGCTGCCAGCCGTGCAGGGGAATTTGCCATCGCCTGGTATAACCCTTTCGAGCCTCGCGCCAGGTTTGTTTACGACATAGACCGATGGATAACCATGTAAGCGTCAAGCGATTTGGTGTACAAGTAAAGCGAGATAGCGCAGCGTTTTGAGCGCCTAATCCCCGATGAAGAAGCAAAATACACCAAACCAAACCAATTTTTAAGTACAGTAGTTGATTTCAATTGTTATGTAATTGAACTCAATTGTTAAGAAAACAATAAAGAGTAAATTCAAGTCAAGATTCATTTTTTCAAAATAAACACCACAAATAAACAATTTGTGCTTTTCAAACTCAATCCAGAATAGAGATTTCGAGGAAAACTTGATAAATACATTTTAGAAAACCATAAAATTACGTGAACTGGTCTTTGCAATTAAAAAAACAAACAAACATGTAAATAAAATAAGAATTTAGACATTTTTTAATTCGTTTTCAGTATTTTATATATAAAGGCAGTCAATTGTTTTATTTAAAAAAATATAAGTTCAACAACTGGTATTAATTTGTAATTCAGACTACAGAATCAGATTATTTCATCTGAAGACGTAAGCATTATCTGCAGTTAATACTCAAAGACAAATTTAAAAAAAGAATAGTACAATGTGTGTACAATAAATATAATATACAAAGGCCGCATATACGGTTTGGATAATTTTGTTGGGTAGCAAACCGTATAATTTCTAATTTTTTATCGAACACCAGGAACTATCGCCTACACAACCTGGTCACACTGAAAGACGAGAGATCATCACCACGAAGAACAACAACGGCCATTAAAATTATCGGGTCATTGTATTTCAGGAATGACTAAATCGCTGGACACTCCGCGACGTACCAACCGTAATTAATAATTTTTTGTGACGGAACGATTCCAAGATGACGCGACGATTCGATCTTATCGCAATATCATAAACTGAACAACCATATAAAAAGAACGCCGCATACGCTATTTTCTTTAAACAGATACAACCACCAACCACATCATGCGATGAAATCAGTATAGCGCTTCAGTGATCACCCTGCATACAGTGTTGCTAAAAAAAGGGACCCACTACAAATGTCGTTATATTTTCTATTATATTGTACCGATTCGTTTGACTTTTTGTATACGGCGACCATCACGTAGTTTTGAATTCCGAAAGATAAATGATGCTGTATTATGGCTACGTTCCAAAATAGAGTAATTCAAAATGGTGTTTAACAAATAATGCTGATGCGTTTAAAAAAATATTGCAAGCGAAAAAATTACGATGCTAAGCAGCTATTAAGTGTTCCCCGACAAAGCTGGACTATCGGTAAACTTAAAGATACTTTGAAGAAGATAGGAAATTATTTTTATGAGGGATACCGTGAGATGAGTGGTCGCCAGCGCATTGTGCGTTCCACTGATAACATCGACTTGGTTGATGAAAATGGGTCACAATAACTTTTCTTCAAAACTAAAAAATTCAACAAAAGCATTCACCTAATGATTAACGAAGATTTGACATATGCTCCAACAACAATAACAAAAAATTGACATTTCCGCAGATGGCTAATATTCCGCGTAAAATGAACCTTGACCACCAACACGTTATTGCCGCGTCAATCTGCAATGTGGCGCGTGCGACTTCGCGAGTGTGTGAAAGCCAAAGGAAGTCATTTCGAAATTAAAATGAAATGACAAAGATGTTTGTATAATAGTATTGTATTTGTAAAAAATAAAATCAAACGAATCGATACATTATTATATAAACTATAACGACATTTGTAGTGGGTCCCTTTTTTCTGAGCAACCCTGTATAATATGCGCGTATCAAATTAATTAACTCGATTTTGAAGGCAGCGCGCTATCTTGCACATTCCCAAACACAATATGGGCTACTAAACCACCAGAGACAGACAGTCACAGCGTTATTATATCCAAGGATGGTACAAGTAAATGTCTTTATAGGATGACGCACGTGCCATTGATACGTACTCGTATCTTTGCTGTTGGCATGCCAAAAACAATGGCGAGCGATAACTCTCAAACGATACGCATAGACGCCTATACAGGTTTTCTCTCATTTACAATATCCATGTTTATACGTGCCTATAAAACGATCTTAAGCTGATATGATAATTGGTCCAATTATGAAACGGCTTTCCATGATGTGCCATTATGCGCGATCCGATTGCGAGAGAAATGCAACCCATTCATTCATCATCAAGACATTGCGAAAAATAATCTCCAGAGAATAATTTGTGAAATACGAACTACACGATACTGGTATAACCAATCGAGGATATATCTAACCAACGGGTTGGACAAACTGTACAAATTTCGGTGCGATGCTTGCAGTGGTGCTACAATTTTGAACAGTTGCGACACAGTCTTGTTTAATAACTGATACAAGTCTTGTTAAGAGTTGAGGCGTCGAAATCTCATGATTTGTTTCTGAACCAAGCGAGGAGCGCTTGCATCTCTGGGGAACGATTAACGGCGCATTTACGTGGCTCGTTAAATAGACTGGGGAGCGACGCCGAATTAATAACGCGTTGACAGCAATGGCTAAACAATCGGCTACAAACGCAAAAAATGGATAAACTGCACCGGACGCAACCACCAAGAGACCCTCGACTAAACTTTGCAACAAAAATAGCGAAAAGCACCGCGAAGTGTCGAGTGTAAAGTTAAACAGAAATGAATTCATTGATTTTTCCAACGATTCGAGTAAATTACATTTACCCACCGTAACAATCACGTAATAATTTGAAACAAATCAAAAACATAATATTTATGTTAACTTACTGGTTCTCGTAGCGTTTTCTGGAATCTTTCATCAGCGATATGGTCGAAATTATTTGGTCGGATTATTTGTTTTTTATGACCAAAAAAGGTTAGTTTATGAAATTCAAAAGGAATGAGTTTGTTTTACCAACTAGTTCGAAAATTGCGTTAAAAATTGAATGGCAGCCGCACCGAACTCAATTTTTTTTTAATTTTAAATAGAAGGAACGAGGAACGTCCTCGTTCCTTTCATCGGATTTCAATTAATTTTTTATTTTTTATTTTTTATTTTTTATTTTTTTTAATTATTGAGGAACGAGGAACGGGAACTAGTTCCTTTTCAAAAGGAACGTACCCAACACTGTGTATGGCCTATGTATTTTAGGCTCCTCGTCCTAACAAAATATCAATGACGTCCCACAAGAGTTATCCCCCTCCTCCGCACGTCAGATTTCAATTAGGCCTAAACTTATTTATGTGGTTGGCCCGTCGCCCCTTTTTTTCTCTCCCCCTTTGCAATCCTACTTCGTCAACAAACCACCAAAATGCGGGTGATGCAAGCTAATACGCAGTACATCCTCCTAGGACCATGAGTTCAAACACTGCGTGTTTTTATTTCGACAGCAAATCAATTCAGCTTTCCTGTCATATTTATGCCTCCTGGCACCATAATATGAGAATATGAGAATACAAGCACGCAGTAGTGCAAAACCACAAGATGGGTTGATTAAACAGGGATCGAGTTGTGCAAGCTACTGCCGGTCTCAGGATAATCTCTGCGCACTCGGTAAAGACGACGAGAAGAGCAACCCCACCATTCCCACCCGCACCACCGGTCCTCCTCCCTCAACCCCCTCAACATATACACAGGCGACGGAGCGGCTCTTTATCCTAACGCATTAATAACTTTCGTGTAGAACTTTTTGAACCACGAATGTCCCCCCAGTGCGGTTCAAGTCAACGAAAAAATGGCAGCGCGTGTTTATTTTTTAGCCGCGGCCAGCCTCAATGAATCTCCGCTGCTCACGCCGGGGTGTGCCACGGTCGAACGCACGTTTGCAGGGTACCACGTCAAATATGCTGGAATACCCCGGTGACGTTTTGGCTTCATTCAGTGCTGGGGAGTAATGTCCGAAAACGGGACGTCACTTTCATTTTTGGGTAACATTGTAACGGTTTAGTTACTTTCATTTATTAAGTAACGGCAACTATAACGTCTTCCTTTTGTTGGATACGTAACGAAGATCATCTCAGTTACTTTTTTTTTTTTAATCACCGTAGTGCTAATCACAAAACGATTACTGCTCCCTCGTGTCTCTATGGAGACAGGACAGGGAAGGGAAGGGGAAATGTCAGGGAAGGGAAGGGGAACGGCAGCTGGAATAGCCATGCTGCAGGATCCACCCCTAAGCTCTTGACTCCCTAATGGAAGCTCAGGGGTGTCACGGGGCGCGTTTAATTGATTATTAAAATTTGGCCATCCTGAAGTGTTTTGAATAGCACAAACCACAGACCCACAGACGCAGCCTGTCGATACGAATGGATGTGGTGGCATTGGAAAACGCAGAAATACCGAATCAATATTTCGTAAAATGATTTTTAATAATCAAACTGTAACAATTTTATTCTCAAGACAAACAGAAAAATAGACAAAACATTGGAACATGTTTTAACCTTTCGTTCACCAAACCGAACAACTGTCATCACCCTCCACTATCAAGCCTTCATGGCAACAGCGCATTTGTTTATTCCCTGTCCAATTTTTCAATAAAATAAATCACACAGAACTTTCTCTGTTCACCACCCCTCTCCCACCACCACCCGAAGTTTAGGAGCGCTCGGAAGCCGCTTTATATAGTTAAAGCGGTCGGGAGTCGTCGCCATTTATTTTTTTACAGGGGAGGAGGCGGTCTCGACCGTCGTAGCAGCAATAGTGCACTGCCGGATGGATCCCGAAGGGGTCAACTCGCGCCGGGCCACCATGTTTCCTGCCATACATCCCATAGCATTTATAAGTTTACATTTTGAGTCGATGGCGAAAGGGGGAGGAGAGAGAGAGTGTGTATATGGCCGTGCAAGTTCAAGCCAGCTACGGGGATTATTATGTGGTCTAGCGTACAGATCGCAATGAGAGATAACGAATAAATCAAGCGGAGTAGTAGTAGGGGGAAAGCAAACAGAAAACTAAACTGACGAAACCGTTTTCAACGGTTTCCACAACGGCCAACTGAAAATGAACCGTGCAACGAATTCAAATTGAATATTTAATAGATAAACAGTCTGAGCGTCCAACTGTCTTGGCGAACATGTACAATTTTAGATATAGTGTAACAGAATGAATGCTCTGGATTTGACCTCTGGATCTCTAACAGAAAAATGACTTCAATCACGATCTGACTGACCAGTACATAATGTTTGCCCTTTCAATTCCAAAATATTGTATCCTGAAATTTGTTTTCATTAAAGCTATGGTGGCTTCAACTAACCATTCCTGGAAGTAATTTATTTTCAACGAATGTAATTATGACGTTCTGAACTCCAAACTGATTTTATCATTTGGCAAAAAACGGAAAATAATTTACAATCTCGCTCATCCGTATCGTTCCGGTTCGGCGATTTAAATTGCATCATTCATTTTGTGTTTGTGCGCATAAACTCTTGATTAATCATAGTTTCTTCATTATTTGATTCATTATCCATTTTTTTCTATCACAAAAGTTGGCCTTAAGTATCAATAGTACGAAGTTGCCCAATGTAAAAGCACCGCTATAAACACAGTGAGCCCGAACAGGCGCAAAAAAGGTTCCAGAGAACATAAACAATTTTTTAAAAATTGTTACCGTACCCCCTCCCCTTTCTGACTCGTCTCTAGCACCGTTGACGGATACGCGCGTAACGTCAAACAAACCCGTTTGACTAATTATTGAGCTTTTCGACTGCGGCCCGACATACAGTACAAATGGCCACCACCACCACGGCCGCGCGTTGAAGCGATTAACCCCTCGCACACCCATACTGTATGAGTGATATGACATATTCGCGCCAGCAATTACGGTTTAACGACGCCACATTGGCATAAACAATTCGTCGAGATCGTGCGGAGCATTTGTACGGACGAGTCGGTCAGCAAGTCTTCGGTCATGATTAATTAATTCGAGGCAAGGGACGAGATTATTCCAATACAAAATTTACGTTTTCTTCAACCGGTCATACACCCAGAAAAACCTGGGTTTATTTTCTTTAAAGAAAAACAATTTCGATTAAAAACAATAATTAATAAAATGTGTTCGTTATTCCTATTTTTGCCACACTTGATTGATCAGTTCATTTGACCATCTAGATGCCAAAAGAAAATACACATGTATCTTTTTCGCACAATAATAGAACACCAACTTTCATAAACAAAATAATTTTTATGAGTACGCAGAAATAAACGGCAACTGATGGTTTCGACCACATTCAAATTTAATGAAAATGAAATTGAACAATCGGCGTTCCCTAAATTATTTTAGACCTTAGCGACCTTAGCTATGGCGGTACGATGAAAATGAATGACGTACAGTGAAAATGAACTATTGTAATTATGCTTGCTAAGCAGAGCAAACTACTTTAATTACAAATTCGAAGATAACCTGTTGGCTTGACGCTGTCAGTGATCACGATTATTCATGAACAAGCGCCTAAACCTGTCCGAGAACAGGAAACACTTTTACAGGTTTCATTCGAATATTGTTACTATCACGACGTCACGGCGTGGCCTTTGCGTCACAGAGGCATTGCAGCTGCACAATCAGGATTTTGTGCGCACAAAATGGCGGAAACTCTGTTGTATTAAATAAGATTTAATACATTCATTAATCCTATTAGCGCGGCAACAGAGATGCAGGATCAAGAAAAGGCAGCCATCGAGATGATCGCCATGATCGCCTATGGAAAGGGCGGGGGCACCACCAATGGAGCCCGATAACAATGGGGAGAGATACGGCACGTCTCTCAATAAATAGTACGGCATCCCGCCGCCACGCCGCGCCACAGGTAGGCCCGACCGACAGTAAACACAAACTTCTTTCATCGCGGTGTCAATCCGGCTTCTTCCCCGGCGTGTTTCCAACCTGCTGTTTACAATAACCCTGGCGTGATTCATTCGCGCGCCACCTTTTCTCTCTCGCTCTTTTATCACCCCCCTCCCCCCACCCCCCCCAAAAAAAAAAAACGGACTCTTAAATCACGGGCATAATCGTTGGGCGCGCGGGGGTCACAGCCCCTTGGTTACTTACAATAAAGTCCTTTAAATGTGGGAACACGACCGCGGCGCCCCCTATACCTTGGCCGCAAAGCACGGGCAACGTGACAGTTGACACTATAGAAAGTGAAATAAAAAGGTGCAAAAGCATGCCGAGTCGAGTGTAAGGTTAACTAGAAATGACTGATTTGATTTTATGACTTGTTCGACTAGAAACACTTACTCACCGACATCATTCAGGAAAATTTGACAAAGTGTTCCTAGTCGAACAACTGTCAAAATCAATTCAGTCATTTCTAGTTATAGAAAGTGAAACCGTAAATATAAAAATTATTTACCTTAACTCGGGGAAGGTCATAGCCAGTTTATTTAACCAACTTAAACATCCACGTTCTAAAGGAGGCACTAGGCGAATAATCGCGGTGAATGCAGCTGAAGCGCACAAATTACAGCAGCACGTGAATTGCAAAAAATGCAAAATTACAGCTGCACGTGGGCTGCGAATG
>JAUJYS010002302.1:0-15090 GCA_033995665.1 Melogona broelemanni
TTATTCGATCCTGTGGTACTGGAATGTGCCCCTCACACATTGCCATAGCGACACGAGGGGTGCAATAACCTCCTGTAGTGCTATTCACTACAGTGATCCGGAATAAAAAAACAAAACTAAAAGGCGAAAAGGCTAAACGGCTAAACATGGCTCCGCGAGCCTAAAAGTTTGTGAAACACTGTCTTAAAGGAACCAATTTTTGGTAATCCCCAATTTTTAACCATATAAGTTTGTATACCTTCATGCATATAAAAAATGCTATGCATAATTGAGAATTAATTCAGTTTTACTCGACACTCGTTTTTATCGAAATTTTTTGCTCTTACTTTCATGAGAAAATTATTATTCACATCCTAAGAATTGTTATTTGGAAAAAAGCATTGTTGTTTTTGAAAGTTTTTCGCCTTTCCTTTTTTTTTTTTTGGTTTGAGCGATCCAGCAGGAGATTGATAGCTAGACTTAAATGGAATGCTTTAATTCCGTGCGAGGTGCTGCGGCGCCCCCAACGAAAGAAAATAAAAACAATGGCAAGGTCGTTGGTATACATTCAGTCCGATAACCAGCTACCCCCGCTGTTGCCGCTTATGGCGAACTTAGCCAGCGCCCTCTAGCTAAGGCTTGCTAGCTTTCCCAGAATTATTTTTACGTAGACTATGTTACAATGATCGTCTTGTTAATTAAGTGATAATGGGTGTTAATTAAGTAATTCCCTCGAAGATGAACATTGTAACTCTGCTTGGATACGTCAAAATATCCATACAAATGGTTTCATTAAGGACATCGGCAAAATCAATTAAATTGCTTATTTTGATTAACGATAATTTCAAAAGTAAAACAATGTTAGTGGCTCTGGTTGGTTATCTTGTTTAAAAGTAGCGTTTCAGAAGTATATTTTAGAACATACTGAAGCGATGCAATTGTTTAAAATATCGACCTTTCATCTGTGCAGTGTCATGATCGAATAGGTTGTAGCTCGAAAAAGAACAAACCCAAGATGATAGACACTCAAAGATAGCCACAAAAATAATGTGAGCAACAAAATTGACTGAAATAAATGACAATTAATGAAACGATCGATAATTGCACGACAAATAAAGGCCCACCAAAAATTAGAAGCGCAATCTAGTGATCGTTCCATCGGTCACCATAAAAATATGACTCGATAAAAGAGTTCAGTTGCGAATGGGTTAAGGAGTCTATCAGCCATTTGCCTCGCCCTTCCAGTTTCCATCCCGCCCCTACCCACAACCCAAAAGATATCTCGTTATTCTTTCCACTGCCTTTCACTGATTCCGATCAAAACGAAATGAGATCTCAATTTGTTGTTTTTTTTTCTTGGCGTTTTAATGAGACTCTGTCCCGTGCGTAAATAAATAAAGCGAGCACACGGGGTCCAAGCGCGTTAGCCTGCGCAAGCAAGAGACACGCAGTGCACGATACGCGAGTCATGTCCAGCAGCTGCCCGACCCAGTTATTGTTTCGGGAATCGCCGCAGTTATTTATTTAAATTAGAAATGCAAACGCGGAGAGAGTGTGAGAGAGACAGCCAAGAAAACCAGACATGGATATCAAGCTCGGAGACGAAGGAAAGTCATTACAACGTCGTGAAAAATGCATAGTTTAATGGCGGTCATTGAGGCTGTTTCCGAAAATGTTGGAACCTATCTGTGGCTTGTTTATAACTTGTTTATGGCTTGTAAGGTGGCCTATCTGTGAAAGTTACTTGTTCAAAGGCTTTCACCAAATTCCGGCGTTTATCTGTCTTGTTCAATGGCTTCCTCCAAATATTTTTTTTTATTCCTGATCACTGTAGTGTAGTTCACTACAGGAGATTTTTGTACACCTCGTGTTGCTGTGGCAATGTGGTTATTGGTCATGAAATTATGTTAATTCCAACGTTGAAAGACGTTTGGCTTTATTGCTTGCGTATAGTGATTTTTCGGGAATTACTTGTTCAAAGGCTTTCGCTAAATTATGTTCCTTTAGCCGATGAGGCATAGGCGTCTGTCTGTCGAGGATTGTTCAGGGGAATATTTGTCGCAAAGTGTAATCATATTTTTTAAAATGCAATTTTGGTTCCGACATTTTGGTGAAAAATGTCAAGCAGCTACAACAATTTCCTTTATTAGAAAAATACCCCCCCCCCATCCCATTGAATTGTTAATTTTCCATTACGACTATTACAAATGTTGTTCAACGTTTCTCATTTGCCTGTAAATTCAGTACAGATGTATTTGTTTAAGGATGCATTTTTTTCTCAGTTGTGTGCAGGTATATTTATGCAAGATATTGTGCACTCACTGATTGTTTGGAGTAAAACCGAACACACACCTTTTCGTTTTCGGATTTAGTCTTGTATCCTGCAGACAGACATTAATGGCATGGAGACAACAAACTTGCTCGATAGAACTTAGGGGTCGAGTGAGAAGGACTTGCAGCTTATTACAAGAGAGGTTCACAGATCATACATGGCGCATATCTTTCATCTAGAGATGTGGTCACGCTATAAGGGGGCTACCAGCTAGTCGGGTAACTAGAACTACCACTGCGACGCACCACACAATAAGCAATATATCCAGGGCCAAGTGCAAACTGACTGAATTCGTGATTTTGGGTTGGCCCACCAAGATGAAAATCGAGTAAACGTGAGCCGTAAAATGGTAAAAGAACCAATTTTAAAAGAAAATACATAAATTGAGCTTAAGCCTCTTAATAAAAAAATATATAATGACCGTATTTAAAATGTGTTCTCACTGCACTGAATTGTACGTTCAAAAAATACTGATTTTTGCTAAAATGAGCTTGCACAAAATCTGTTCACGTTAACGAAATATTCAGCTTTAATATATTTTAGAGTTGCAGTTGATTGTGGACTCTTGCAGACAACAATTACACTTAGACCGAATTTACGAATTTAAATAAGTAGTAGTTTAGGTGATGGCGTTGTTTCTCTTTTTGCTGTCCTCAACCATATGAGTTATGTTTAATTAAAAAAATAATAATAATGAAATAGCTGAGGAGAAAGTGAGAGTTGCGAGATGCTGTTGGTAGATGGCGTTGAACCTTACTTCTCTTTCGAATTAACTGAGCTGTCAGTCATGTCCGTCGGTCGTCCTTCGATTCGATCTATCTTGTGTGTGTGGAGTCGATTGGCCCACATAACAAGGCTATCGTTGCCTGCGGCAGATTTATAGACAGATATAACTGAAAAAGGAGATAGACACAAAGAAGGTTTCTGTGGGCCCGTTATTGTTACCGTTCCGTGTTTGTTGGGTGAGTGGTCGAAACGTAGTCTTTCTAACGGCTAACGCTAAGGAACCGCGCCCCCGCCATCCACAGCATATTCTGGTCCGTCCCTGTTTCTATGGAGGTTTTTAATTTCTGCCATTTTCGAAACGCCTCCTCCCCGGCTATTTCCCTGCTCAGCTCATTCGCTGGCCACCATGGGCGATTCCAAACGTTCACTTAACTGAAACGTTATCCAACAATGGTCTTAATTGTGGTAAGCACGACAATAAATATATACAATTACTCGCAATGAATAATGGCAATTTTTCAGTCCGATGACAGGCCGACAAACCTAGCGGGGGCTATATTTCGAATGATTGAAACTTAGCTTGTCGTTGCACTAATGAGAATGGCCCACTTAAGAAAACAAATCACATTTTAAATTATCTTATTTATTTTGTACAGTTTAATAAGATAAATGAAATAAAAAAACTTAAAACCGTTGAGGTGATCTTAGCAAAACACCCTAAAATTAAGAAGTTACTCTTTGAAGTGTGTGTGATTTTTCCTAATCAAATTCCGTCGAATCACACGACTCTTGGTGATGTCATGGACAAGTGCTCTCTTCCTGGGTAGATTCGATGACGCATCTCGAAGTTCCTGGAGTGTCGTATTGGTGTCAATCTTGATACAGTGAAACTATCTTTTGCATGATCGTCCACTTTTTCTGTCTCCGCTGAACTTCACAAGCACGAACACCTTTTCCAGGGGGGAGCGCCATGCCTAATGAAAAACCTCTTCCCCTCTTTCTACAATTAAATATATTTGACAAACATTTGTTTTGATGTCATTGAATTGATTACAAAGGCCAATTCTGGAACGATGTCCCATTGTGCTTGGAGGAAACTTTTTAAAGTCTTTATTTAATACTCGTGTCTCAGGAGGATGCATTTGCCTTATTGGCGACCGCCACTGAAAGGGGATACGGCTAATTTCCAGATTAGCCGACGCATGGAAACTTTTTTTGTCGAATCTGGCAACACTGTCGAGATTGGAAAAACGCGCTCATACATAAACAGCGTATTTGCAGAGGACCTTGCGACCGACGTGCGTCGGAGTTAATTTTCGTACTCCATGTGTACTTACTTCCACACATACACACGCGTTTGCATTGTATGTTCACCGCGTTGGTTTTACCTTCGTGGTGAGTGTGTCTATCTCATTAAGCGCCGTGGGCGTAATTGCAATTTAGCAATTCATGCACTGACAGGTATTAAGTACCGCCGGCCACCTACACCCCATGGCGGATATCTGCGCGGTTGTTAAATTTGCCGGCGGCGTTGCCGCCATTTTTGATCAGGTTGGCCGCACTCTACCGAACCTTAACCTCTAAGACGGTAATTATTCCACTTGTTTGGTCGAAATTTCCAAATATTTATAAATTTCAAATTTTATTTTTTATTTTTTATTTACAAATTATTAATTTTTTAAGTAAAATAACAGGCTTCATTCGAAGCGAGATTTTTACCAGTCTCGCATTTTCGTTTGACTGGCTGGAAGGAATAAAACTTATTTCATTTCTTTCAGAATTAGGTTATAGGTTTCGTTATTAAACATTTTTAACATTTCGTCATTATTACATTCGTTATTAAACATTTCGTCATTAACGTTATTGAAATAACGGACCATATTGACACACGACAACAACATCCAATGACATTCGATTATTCTCCATCAAGACCCGTTATAGGTTTCCTTTCAGATAGGTTTTCTTTCAGAATGAATCCTATTTCATTCCTAACAGAGTTTTTTTTTTAATCACCGTAGTGCCTAGTGCACTACAGGATTACTACACCCTCATGTATCTATGGAAATGTGCGAGGGGCAGGGCAGGGAAGGGATTGGGAATGGCAGCTTGAATTGCCAGGCTGGAGGATCCACTCCTAAATTGAAGTTAAATTGAAATGCAGGCATAGATAGCGTTCGCCTAGAACCGATTATACACCCGTTGTCAAGGTTGTCGCGGAGTTCACGGCGAGACTCGGTAGCCACCCTAGTCTACAAAACTATAAATAAATCCTATGGTTTATATTACTACCTTTTGATTTCACTCACGTGCAACAAGTCTATATGGCGAAGGTGTTTTAACGACTTTCGCCAACTACTCGTTTCCTCCGCATCGACAATGCAAAAAAGATGTCTACGGTTAGATAGATCGAAGATCCCACCAGCGACGAACGTGACCGGCTTAGAGTTATTTATTCGTCCGAAAATAATTTGAGTTAAGTTAACAACAGATTAGTTCGCAATGTCTGCCTGAAATTTATGGACAAGTCGAATATGGTCTCTTACCCATCAAATAAGAAACGACAAATAAACTTTGATTTATGTTAATCGGGCAATCAAATTAAATACAATCATTATCGTATGTCATTCATCTAGGCGTGCTCCCGCACTTTTAATTTTTTATCAAATAATATAATTGAACGAATGATGCAATTTGCTAAGATTCCTTCCTGGAAGTCGCGAAAAAAAAACTGTACATGTTTATGGTGCAAAAAAGATAATTACTGCGCAAAGGCCATAATGCAAAGTCTGTAAAAGTCTAGGATTTAAATTTCGTTGGACTCAAGCCTGCTTGCGAGCGACGAGTACAAGAACAAACCAAACAGGTAGATCTAATACTTTGCGACTGCGCATATTCATTTATTCCAACGAGTTGTTATTTGAGATAGCTGTTTTCACTGGAGGGCGCGAGCTGCGAGTGTCTTGAGTTCGGGACACTCTACTTTTTCGTACAGTTAAGTATTATTTTCTTACCAAACGTATTCGTCTCAAAGCGCCCCCTCAAGGGGCGACCTGTAATTAGACATTTGCCCTGGTCAAGGCTTCTGGACCAAGTAGGGATATTTGACTTGCACCTGACAACGTTCATGCAAGGGTCTCACGGCTTTACTTTTAGTTCGAAGGAAGAAACGAATTTTTCTCTCCCAAAAATTCGGTATGACTTGGTTGGAAATCGAATCCGCAATCACGGGCATTGGAGAGAACTATATCCACAATGTCATCGAGCCTTTCACTTACGTGATAGATTATTGTGTCTTTCTTGATTCAGTACATCTGATTTCAATTGTCGCCGCTTGATTTCAATTCATTATATTGATTTCAATTGTCGCCGCTTGATTTCAATTTATTATTTTGATTTCAATTGTCGCCGCTTGATTTCAATTTATTATTTTGATTTCAATTGTCGCCGCTTGATTTCAATTCATTACATTGATTTTAATTGTCGCCGCTTGTGGAGTTTCACGTGTCCAGGTTACCGTTCGCTACAACCTACGTGTTTCATGAATGATATTTGCTAAGAGAAGATCCGCTAGGATTTCTGGTTGTAGCATGTGAGAACGCGTCTGTCCACGCGATTTTCCCATAACGGCCGACAGATGGCGCCACACTCTATGACGCGGCAAGCCAAGCCCGCCAAGCCCCCGCACTCCGTTCGCCGTCACGCCGTTCCCGCGCCGGCAAAACAGATGCACGATCAAGCAGAACCCGACCAAAGTCAGAAGAGTTAAGTCGATTAGAAACGCGGGAGAACGCAACGCGAGAGACGCGCGTTTTTGCAACGCAAAAACAAAACTCGCCTTCACCCGACCGCGATTGTTGTTGGGCAAAAGACGAAAGTTGTTGCGGCCAACGCGAAAGCGATTTTTCCATTTGGCAATTTAGGTTATTCGAAGTTCCGTTACACACCGACAGTCCTTGGCCGGACGCAACGTATTCTTCGTATTCCGCGAAACGATTTTGAATCTGACAACTGTTTGGACACGACCATTACTTTTTATTTTATTCGATTCTCCGTCGAATTTTTTTCTTACCAACGGTTCCTGACAACGCCACTACATTTTTTGTTTGTTGTTTTTGTCTTCGAGGTGGAATAGAGCAACGTTGGTTTTAATTAATTGTTTCTCTGCTGGTGGTTAAGAGATTGGTTGTTTTAAATCGTTTCGCCAGGTGTTGTTTTACTGCGTACTTTTTTTTTACACGTCGCCGTTTGTGACTGGTGTTCAATTCTGGATACTCCGATTGCGCAGTTATTTATCGCAATTTATCACCACTTCGTTTGCGCGTTCGTAAGAAGAAAGTTCCAATTTCTTTTGTATGGAGACATCGGAACAACGACTCGGAATAAGTAGATCATAATCTGCAATCTCATTGACGCATAATTGGTAAGCTATACTATTTAAGTGACAGTTTCATAATTATTCTAATTGCGTGGTTATCTTTGTTCATGGAATTATCAGTTGCTTGGACACAATGCCATAATTATGAATGCGTTCAATTATTTACGCAAATTGGCTACAGTTGTGTTTCGTGTTCACTTATTTTACCGGCTGTAATCGTGGTATGAATATTCTCCCGTTTTCAATGATCAATATCAGGCGTGAATATATTATTTCAAAATGAACGGAGATTCATAAATTTAGCACAAAACTATTTAGTTAACTCGTGTATGTGCTTAAGGCATTCTTTTCTGCTTTAAAAGTTCTTTGAGATTTTTTGACCAATATTAGTTTTTTTCCCCTTCCATATAGGGTATGTTTCCCTATTTTCATTAGTCTTCAGCAATTTCGAACTAACAAGAAATTTATATTTAATTTTGTGTCGTGTTCTGCGCCACGCAAATATGTAATAGCTCGTGCGCGCTCATAACGGCAATCACCGGTATTATTTATATACTTTGTTTATTGGGGGAATTCTCTGGATGGTGTCTCGGGTGGATTTGGCTGTTGGGAATGGATCTCAGGAGAACGTAATGTGAGAAACCTTTCTGACGTAACCCAAACGTTGTTCTAGGAAAATGGGAGCGTAATTTGCATGCATGTCCCTGATGCAATGCATGTTTGATGACTTTACAAAAAAAAAGATCTTGCTCACGTTTCGCCTATCACAACCACCGTGGTGTTTGAATTATTCACACACACTCAGTCGGCCAAGTCAATAGCGTACATATATGGATACGGTTTGCGAAGAAACAATTAGCTTTGACCTATACGCGCCGGCAACAGCAAACGTTTCAAGAACCAAATGCATCACTTTTTTTTTAATTGCATCATCAACCGTTATTTAAGCAGCAATAATTTTCTGTGATTGTTTAGGTCTTTTAGGGGTTATTTTTGTGCTTATTAATGCGTACGAACCAAACCGATTTCTATTTTGGAATGGAGTAGATTAGATGTTTTTTTTGTCTCTTAATCGATTAGATAGATTCATTTTTTTGTTTCTTAATCGATAAGATCGATTATTATTATTTGTTTGTTTATTAATCGTTAAGTTTTTTGTTAATTAATCGATTAGTGTTTTTTGTTAATTAATCGATTAGTGTTTTGTTTATTAACGGTTTCGTTATTGGTTGTTTAATAATTTGTTTTTAAATTCTTCGGTGCTAAAACGAAACACGTTCTTATATATATTCTATTAATTAAAGTTGACTGTTTCAGCGCATCCATCCCTTTACATCGACAACAAAAGATCCAATAAACCTGATCTAATCCGATTTAGAGCTCAGAGAATCCAAAAAATATCGATACTATCGTCGATAGCGCTTCGATCAGCGTTCTGCTAACCGCAACGAACTAATCGATTTTCTGGCACGCCACCACTAACTGTGACACGCAGAAAGGAGAAGCACCTCGGGTGACTTGCCATCAGTCACCTCGATTTACAGCGATTTTAGGTCTTAGTCACGCATCGACAAAAGCCACAGAAAAATCCAGTTATTTACCGGCGCCCTTTCTTTGCGCTCTCTCTCTCTTTCTCCTCTCGAAGTGAGCTTTCACTAATTCTTACCTGTCATATTTCATACTGCTTGAAAGAACCTATGCCATCCATAAATGGAATTACAGCCAAGGATTCAATTTTGTGGTTGGCCGATATTATCTTCTTTTTCGTAGTGGCGTGTGCTCAATTTGGTGGGGATGAGCGCGTTTCGCTCTCGGAACTTGCATACTATTCATAAGCACGTATACGCGATTACGGTATGCCGATACCTTTCAGTGGACGCTCGATAGTGGAGATTGAATACCAGTTATAGATTGCCGACGATGATCTAACACGTTTTCGTCATTTGGAAATGCAATCCTTTCCCTCCCTTCCCCCTCCAGTTTCATGCCGGGCAACTATTATGGTAATAATGCACGCTCAGAACGTGAAACGACGAATGTATCGGTGTTTTTCTATTTCACAGTAGGTGGCGCGCAGTGCGTCCGTGTGGCCAATATGCACGTTGTACACTAGTCAGAAACAAGAGCGGAGGTTAGATAAGGTCAAAGAATTCTCTTGGTAGGGGGCGCAAGATGTACAGTTATTGATTTAGCCAAAAATGCAAATAAACATTGCAGTATAGATAAATTTGGAATATTTGCTTTTCAACGACGTGGGGCTTCGCGCACTTTTAGTCTTTCAGCTTGGCAGAATTTCTCTTAACATTTAGTATACAGTATTTCACATGTGTTAAACACTGACGGTATTTTGCTTATTTTCCGAGTATGTTACTGTCTATAACTGCATAATACTGTGCCATTCCAAACGCTTCTAGCATTTGGTTTTTGCTTTTTGAAATGAAATCATAATTTGATTAATTTAGAAGAATCACGTTTTGGGCTAAAATTACAGCATTATTTTAAGGAAAATAATCGTAGAGAATTAAGTCGGGCGCAAATTTTTCGTCCCGCTCCGGGCGCCAGAGCCATACACGCTCGTTTCGGCCAAATTTTGCATCGCCAATGGCGGCGCTAATCACCGTTTTCGTTTTTTGTAAAAAATACCATAAAAAAAATCGAGATGCCGAATTGGGTGGCAACATATAGTTAAGTCCGACAAGCAAGCCGTTTCCTTCTCTGTCGTCGTCTTTTCAAGAAGAAACGTCACTGATCGTGTCACCACGTCTACAATCGCCAGGTCATCCAGGTGAACGACGATGCAGATCGCAATAGTTCGACATTCCTCGCGGAGAAACGATAGTTGAGCGGCGCTCACGGCATGCAAAACGAGTGTCTATAGAACGAAGCTTCGGCGCAAATTTTGTATTTGCTCGCGAACAGCGCAGTCTTATATAAACTTGTCGTACAGTGTATGTACTAGATATACACACACTCTCGAATCAAGTTTTTCGAATGGTTGCTCCTTTAACAGGCAGTTCCCACCGAGTCGCGTCCGTTATGATGCTATGGACCAACCGTCGTTTTGTTTACTCAACAAAAATTGCAGAGTTTATCTCGGCTATCCATTCGGTGCGCTCTAATTTATACTGTCCACGGATGACACTTTTGAGAATCGGTGTTGGCAAAGGAACGTCTAATTCCAAGGAATTCGTTCCCTTTCTGAGTTTACTTTTCGTTTCTAATTTTAGAAAAGAACGTTGAAACGTCCTCGTCTTTTTTCTTTTAAGAAATGGACACGAGTTTTATTAAATACAAATGAAATTAGAGACACGCTCGATGAACTGCGAAGGATAATTTGTTTCTATGACTAATAAGGCCAAAATCTTCTGAAATTCAAATATGATGACTTGCAATTGTTTGTCATTTAATTTCTTGGAAAATTGCGTTAAAAAATGAAATAACTGCAGCACAGAACTTAATTTATTTTATTCATACAATTTTTTTTTTAAATCGAAGTAACGAGGAACGTTCTCGTTCCTTTCACCAAAAGAGGATCAGGAACGAGGAAAGAGGAGCGTTCACGGTACTTTCTTTACGGAGGGACGAGGAACGGGAACGTGTTTCCTTTCAAAAGGAACGTGCCCAACATTTCAGAGAAACAGTTGATGGAAAGTTGGCGCAGCTTACGTATTACGTGCAATTCAATGCTAGTAATTTTTTATTATTATCACCCATGAAGCTCTTTTTTTGTCTCTCTCCATGAAGTGTTTCTAGCGACGAATGGGAGTTGTCAGACCACGTTTAACTGGCAATTTCGCTGAATGCTTTATTTGTTCATCCAGCGACAATGTCGTAATACAAATAAGTAGTGCTTGGACAGTAAAACGGCGGGGTATTTAATCGAACACTGCAGTATTCAGTTTAAGAAAATAGAAAAAGTATTCAGGTTGATCTTTGAGCGAATTGTTAACTCACATTGTCATAACAGTGAACCACCCATCGTCTGAACTTATTCCCCCTCTTCCCCCACTTACCCTATCGACATCGTTTCCCAATTTTCCGAAAGGCTCTCACTTAAGAGACGTGCCAAAAAGATGCCAAGGGAGATCGGCGACGAATTTCTCGGAGCGAAAAAAATAAAAGTTGCAAAGTCATCGAGAAAGTTATCGGCGGGGTAACTTTCACTTTTTTTCCTCCTTCTGCCGAGCCCGGACAACGCTTGTCAAATTAGAAACGCAGCCATGCAAAGCGCGCGCGCTCGCACAAAAAAAACACATTCCGTTATTGCAGCATCCCTGTTGCTAACTGGTTAATTATACATGTCCACTCGTTAGCAAGCTCCGACCAAAGAGATCGCAGGGCTAGATTACCGAAAGTACTAGGTCATGAACCTTCGACTCCCAATCATACGAGGTTAAATCAACCTGTCAATTCCTCAATATATTTTGAAACAACAGGTGTCAATTTTTTTATGAAAAAGTAACATCGCGTTAAACTAATTGTTGAACCAAAGATGTACCGGTATCCGTGGCATAGTGGATAGTGTTTTTGGCTTCTGTGACATGATTGCTTGTTCAAGTACCAACCGAGACCTACGGAATTTTTCGGGCGAGAAAAATGTCGTGACTTCCTTTGAAATGGAAGTAAAGCCGTGAACCCCGTGCCTGTACGTTGCCAGGTGCACGTTAGAGATCCATAACTATATAAGGCCTAGTCTTGGCTAAATTCCATATTACCAGTTCGCTCCCTGGGTGGGTTTGAGACGAATACGTTGGTTAGTCTCCTTAACAAACATTACGATGAATGATTTGGCCAATAGGGTATTTTTGAACCTGCGCCATCTAGGGATATGTCGAGTACCGTAGCCAATTCGTTATTGCAGAACCACTTATGGTTGAGGTGGACGAGAAGAGATGCGGTTTTGTGGGGTTCGGTCGGATGGTTTAAATGATGGCGAGGTAGGCAGGACTCGTAAGTAGGTTTGTGGTACCACCTGTTTGGACCGGAGAGCGTCTCGCCGTATAAATTTTGTAAAGCGAAAGTGCTGGCTTTGAAGGATATGTCTAATTCCACCGCGCTGCGCCGTAGGGAATTTTAGAAAAGCGTTTGACCACTTGCCTCTTTGCTTTTATAGCTGTAATACGAGCAGTTATTTTTTAAATGAAATATTTTCGTCAACCGGCAAACATATTTCCACTTTTTAAAAAACCGTCCCGTGTTCCTCTGCCTATTCGTAATTTATCTTAGCGGAATAAATTATACTTGGCGCGGTCACGTTTATCTGTCTGGAAATTGAATTAATACCGTCGTTGAAACGGGCCACCGTTTCGCCTGCGATTGCGACATCATAATTAGGTTGTCTGAGAAGCACGACAATATTGTTAAAAAGTGTCCAAAATTCCTTGTTGAATTTTATTTTTATGACGTTATATACGGCGAATTTGTAATTTACGACCAAACGCTGATATTGTTGATCACCTCGGTGAGACTAAGAGGCGGCTGATTTCCCCTTCAAACTTTTTTTGCAGGATGATGACGTGAAGACTGTATTTGTATTGTGTATTGACAGTATTGGCCTCCTTTATTTTGGACTCTTGAGAAACTTTGCCAAAACAAAAATGACCACTGTTGCATAAATTATCTCGATATGATTATTAGAGCACGTGATTCCTGTTCGTTAAAATTGTGACCCGCATGCATAAACAATATGACGAATTGAGCAAGATATGGGTTTTTTTCTCATTGAAACCAGAGGTGTTCGAAAATGCATTTGCCAGGTGGTGGGCTCTGTTATCTCGAACTTTTGTCACCAATTGTAAATTGTCAAAAGGTTTTCTTGACTCCGTACAGAAACGAGTACGTCACTGTGTACGTGTTGGCAATTTATATTTCATTTCAACTTTGGAAATCTTAGAACCACGTGGGCGGGCGAACGTTGGCATTTGAATTTGGGTGGATGCATAAATCTCTCACAACCTGCCAAGTTAGAGAAGAAAAAAAAACGAAAGCAAAAAATAAACTACGAAAGGAACGAAATCAAATCGAATGAAAAAGAAGCAAAGGTTTGGGCTAACTTTTCAATTCTCTCGAAACGCTATTTTCGGGATCAGCCCAGTCGAGAAACTGCCCACCCAAAACACGGGCATTACCAAATATAACTGTTTGGTATACCGGAAGCGATGCAACCAATAATTGGCATAAGAGCGAATTCCAGAAGGCCGTTGGTGTGAAAATTACAGGGCCCGGATTTTTATGTTAACATGTGATTTCAGATATTATGATAATATCCATAATGTACTGCATAAGCGATGACATAGACGATTTTCAACGTAGTCTGTAGCGTCACACATATTATATGTGTGACGTTATGTTATATATGCATATTATATTAAAAGATTTAGTCCTGTACTCTCCTTGACATCCACACATATTTCGTAATCTTATAATTATTGTTTTCGTTTTCAATCACTGTGGTGAATATCACTAAGGCAATTGTTGTGGCACGATCTCCTGTAGTCATATTCATTTTATAGCTCACGTATTGCTTCGGGAAATTCTGAGGGACACACTTGCTCCAATACTCCCGGAATCGAATAAACGAGTGCCCGCGCCGGGAATCGAACCCCGGAACGCCGAACCGCAGCCGGTTACAATGCCGACTGGGTTACGTCGTGTCGTACATTTGATGTAACGTCTTTGGACATTGATCGCGCTTTCTAGTTACCAGGGTGGTAGTTATGGCTCACCGTGTGTGATGTAGAAAAAATTAATCACAAGTCATAATTTTAATGATTGTGAGAAATATGATTTTTTTTTTTTTTTTTTTTAAAGTCACTTAACGTGAGTTCAATAAGTTCAATAAGTTCAATAAGTTCAGTAAGTTCAATTAACGTGACGCAATTATTCAAGACCGAATAATCCGGGGATTGTAGCGGTGATATACCATCTTAGATGCGTCCTACGTCGTGGGTTGGGTTTGTTTTGGGAAAGAGCGAGTTTTGATGTCCGTAAAGTTAGCCCCCCCAAATTGGAATTTCGACTTGAAAATTGGCCAATAATTAGGGCTAAATTAGGGCTAATTAGGGCTGTAATATAAAAATTAGGGCTGCTTTCTGAAAAAAGTTATTAACGAAAAACAGGTGGGGGGGCCAACTTGACGTATAGTTAGCCCCCCCAAATTGGAATTTCGACTTGAAAATTTGCAAATAATTAGGGCTAAATTAGGGCTGTCTAGGGCTATAATATTGGAATTTGGGCTGGTCTCTGAAAAAAATTATTAGCAAAAAACAGTTTGGGGGGGCCAGCTTGACGTATAGTTAGCCCCCCCAAATTGGAATTTCGACTTGAAAACTTGGCAATAATTAGGGCTAAATTAGGGCTAATTAGGGCTGTAATATAAAAATTAGGGCTGATCTCCTTCATATTTTTTTTGGTCCCAATAACTTTTACCTGACGGCACTCCGTGGTGAGGGAAGCACTGCATATCAATGCCGTCCAAACCTTCTTCAAACTCCCGGTACTCCACTGAGAGGCTCTCTGAGATGAGTATTGCGGTACAGCACTACTCAACAACTACAGGGTGGGCAAAAAAAAAGGCACCAAAAATGGTTTTGGCTCTAATTTGGTCAAATGTTTACAGAATGCTTTGAAATTTTGCACAAACATTCATAAACTAATTACAAACAAATGTATCATTTCA
>JAUJYS010002303.1:0-15081 GCA_033995665.1 Melogona broelemanni
AGTCTGGCTATTCCAGCTGCATCCCCCTTCCCTTCCCTGCCCCTCACATATCTCCAAAGAGACACGAGGGTGCAATATTCCTGTAATGCACTAGGCGCTACGGTGAATTAAAAATAAATAAATAAATAAATGGGTGGGAGATGCGTACGTTGAGGACGGGATGAGTGTAGAGGATATCGTGCAATGGAGCAGCTCGGTGAATTGTATGGCTATGGTACCATCGGTTGCTTTGATTGGTTATGCCAAGTTAATTCGACTATGGTGCTTTCTAACTTCGTACCTTGCTCGGCGTTTGGCAAGTTCGAAATTTTGAATAACCACTTAACATTGTAGCATCTTTCTTTTTCTGCTCGAATTGAGCATTTCAAATTTTATTGATTAATTTTTGATAGACGAAGATGCAAATATTTCCTTCAATGAAATATAGTCTTTACGAGTATAGTATTTCAGTTCAGATATATCTTTATTCTTTGTGAATCATTCTTGTACATTTGTTTTTGGTCGATTCGAAGTTGCAAATGGCGTATGTGTTACGAATGAATTAATGGTTTGAGTAAAGCGAATGCCTTTTGGCAGTTTTGGGTGCTACTTGTACCAGGTATGTCTGTTTCAGTAGTACCTGCACACTTCGAAGTAAAAAAAAAATGAACATGCCATGATGGTTTATTTTGTCTGAGATGACTGCAACGCATATTTGATTACAACTGAAGTGGGAACCCCTCGATCATATTTGTATGCCTAAATTATTTTCTAAAAATAAGTGGAAGAAGAGCGTTTAATTTCGTGACATCGATTGATTGCCGCCACGTCAGACCATAAACGCATTTACTAATGAAGTTGCATTTTTCTGCTCCTTCGACGTAAAGTGGGTCACCGTACAGAAATCCGAATTACATTTCTTCTCCTCCCCTTTTACGTCATTACTCCAGCAACACACAAATTGGTAACGTGTATTGTGGTGTTGAGCGAGCGGTGGTTGGTGGTGGTGGGTGGCTGACGTGGCGGAGAGAAAATTCGGTCTCCATTCATTGTCAATCGGCAATGATTAAACCTCTTGGCTCGCGCACCTAACAATACCGCCGGTGTGTCGGCGGTCGGCGAAGAGTAATTTGCCGCATCTTTGTGCTGCGTTCGTGTGGCGACGACGCTACAGGAATTACGTCGCACGACGATGAATCAATTGGCATCGACTCATTGCCAATTTATCGTCAGGTTCGCTCTTCCTCCTCCCTCCGTTCCTCCCCCGCCACACAGACAGCTTCTTCTACCCTCCACGCCGTCCTCTCCAATTTCCAGCCACCCCCCTCATCCCCAAATAACCTTTTCCACACGTATACATGCCACCTCTTGAGACCCGACGTCAACGTACCTGTAAACTTGTGTAGGCTATGCTGTGATTTCCCTTCGCTGAAGTCGAACATCACTTTTCAAGATTGTTTCATCGTCTCAAAACGATGCTTTTTAAGATGATGAAATAATCTTGCCGTACCAATTTCTTAATAATTCCGAACATGTAATATTGCCAGAATTTCTGAAAAATATTGAATTTATTAAGGTGAAAAATCATCTTAAAATTCAGAATTTACTTTTTAGGATGTGAACGTCCCATGTAGGGTGGAGATAATTTCAGATACATAGCCTCTGATGTTTATTTTTAATTCCAGTTTGCGTAATTCAGCCTCAGTTCAAATTTCGGAGACCTTTAACTTTGTGTCCGCGATTTAAAAAAAAAGTTATAATTTCCCCATAATGGTTCTGTTTGAGGTTGAGCGAAGGTCTCAGGTGGCTAACCTATCCTGTCTATTGATGTATAAAGTGGCGCTGGCTTTAAGAAGCTTTCCTCTCGCTGCGGCTCACTAATGAATTCGGGTGGAAGTTTGACCGAGCGGTGGTGTGTGGAGGAGGCATCGGGGAGGGGGTATGGTGACTGATCGAGTGGCTCGCTAACGAATCCTTAATGGAACTATGGATCTGGATCTATTTGGTTTACCCACGACGAGCAGGGCGGGCAGGCGAGATATAGCCGATTGCGCGTAGGCGGTTGATACCTGTGTTATTATTGGTACATGTTCATGCGCGTACATTTACAGTATATGTGCGGTGATACACCGTATGTATCATTTCTTATTTGTTAGGTGCGGCTATCGAGAGAATGTTATTGTCGCCAAATTTGCGCTTATTATTAGAGATCCGTATTTATCAGGGACATTGTCAGTCGAAGCTTGAGCAATGCTAGATTATAAGAAATACCTGCTAAGCATTTGTACCAGGCAATGTTGCAGGTCGTAAGCACGAAGAAAGTGTACCAGATATATTTGATGCAGGATTTCACAATCTCGTGAAACATTTTATTTGTGTATTTTAAACTTTTTCCAATCCAGTCGTGTTTCGTCACTTTTGTTCCTGTTTGTTTTGAATTTTTATTTCTCTCACTTTGCCAAGCAGACCCGAATACCAGAGGAGGGCAAACTGTCTGGGATTCGAGCCGTCGACTCTTCGGTTTATAGCAGATAACAAAAAATGGTGTATCCTTGACCATGTGGATGGTGACGGCAACACTTCCAGTGACTCGAAAATATGAGAAATAGTTATTATTAAACGAAAAAATATTAACGTAAATCAAATAAGGAAACTGTGAAGTCTATGAAACCTAATTGTTAACTTGCATTTAAATTGATGAATGACTAAATATTAGAGCAAATTTATTTAGTAAATTGTACTAAATGTATTTTGGTGATGAAATTATATTTTTCTTATAAATATATTTTACCACGTTCAGTAATAAACGAAAAAACTTCAAAAATTTGAACGCATAATCTGTTTGGTGAATTGTACACCATTGCAACCGTTAGATGCTAAAGATCACGATGGGGCATTCATTGATTGGGTATTTTCTTTTATGTTGTCATTAATTTGGGGCCCTAATTGAATAATTAACACATTTTAGACGGTTTTGTAAGGCCCTAATGTCTAGTTGTCATTTTTGGCCACACATTTTATTTTCTTCTTGTGTGCTATGAAATTATAAAATTTGAATATTTAATTACGTTAGATTATTGGCACTTTCGCCAATTGATGGTAAAAATAAGTGTACGGTAATTGGTTGTTTTGGTTTCAATTATTGATCTTCAAGTAACAGATTTCGATATTTCATACGAAATATTACGCAAGATAATTATTAAAATCTTGAAGTGGCAGCCATCACTCAAAGAGGGTTTAGCCCTGCCCGTAGACGTTGAATAGACACCTAGTCCTGTCACTACCCGGGAAACATTCACGTGCGTTTGGGGCCAAGGGAGGGGAGGAGTGGGGGAGGTGGAGGGGGGGGGGGGCGGACACTACTTCCGCTGGTCCACGGACATAAAGCCCGGCGGAGAATGCATCAATGAAAACTGGAGCTCGGGGGCTGGTCAACCTGCCCGTCGTGTGCGGGCCGCAACAACTCAAGTCAATCGTCATCCCCGAGTCTTGCCCTGGCTTTTTTTCATTCGTACGGGTTTTACATTAGAGCATTTGCTCGGCGAATATTTGCTTGCTGGCGAGCAATTTTTACGAACTTTTGAAGAAACCCGAGCTCGCCAAGCAAATATTGGCCGAGCAAATGCTCCAAATGTAAATCACGTATTTAAGAGGTCACAAGAGTAAAATTTGAAATTGTACTAAAATCCAAGGTTACCATATCTTCATTTTCATTTAATATTTTCATTTAATCTGCTTGGATGTATCAAAATATCCTTGCAGATCGTTTTGGAATTGTACTACTGTTTGCGTCCATGGTGGGTCAGTTGTGCGGCCCGTCTTATGTCCGACGTTGGCCATCTCCCGTCCTCGGTTAACTCTGGTTTCCGGTCCTCTATGTGCTAAAGGGCCACCCCATATACATTTCCTATTCGTTGCCACTGTGACTGGACAGTGGTCACTCCACTGTCATACATTATCGCTGACCGAATGTGTAATCGTCGCCGCGTGCGCAGATCCAGTTTCAGAATCGGCCACCAATTAGTTCTGTTCGGTCGGATTCGAGCTGCGGGGGTAATTATTGCCTCTCGCAGTACACATGGGCCTGTCCTTCAACTATTGGTAGACACCACTCTGCAGGGATGACCGGTTTTTGGGACATGGGATATATTTCCTGGTTTATAGTGGACACTAGTCTGAACGATGTCTGGCCAGTTCCACTATTTAATTATTGTGTCGTATATATATTTTTTTTTGGCTCGGTTATTCGGACGAATTCTTGCGCGAAAGCAATTCGGAATAGATTCTGCGAATTGTCATTAACATAGAATGTATTGTAAGACTAAGTGTGCTGAATTCACTGAAGCAGTCAGGAAACGTTTGTCGATGAAATTAGGGGGCAAATGTTTTCTGGTGACAAAATTGTCGTCCTAAATTCAAATAATAACGGTTTTGGATATGAAAAGTTAATGTGAGTAAAGATTGGCCTTGTATCGGTAAAAAATACGAAAAAAAATTGCATAATTTTTTATTGAAGGACTTAATAAACGACATGAATGAATGGTCCCTCTGCTCATAGGGTTCCAAACTGAACATGGTTCCACAAGTATTTTGGTACATGTCGATTCATAGTTTGAATGTAGGTTGGCTGCTGTATGCACTGTAGATTGGCTGCTGTATGTATTGTACGTGCCGATGGCTCAGTGGGTTTGGCAACATCCTACGAAGCCGACAGTCCCGTGTTTGATTCCCGTTTATTCGACGAGTCTGGGGTACTGGCGTCACCCCTGAGCTTCCATTAGGGAGTAGACCAGAGCTTAGAGGGTGGATACTGCAGCCTGGCTATTCCAGCTGCCATTCCCCACCCCTCACATATCTCCATAGACATGAGGATGCAGTAATCCTGTAGTGCACTAGGCACTTCGGTGATTTAAAAAAAAAAAAAAAAATTCTTCCCCTTTTTACTATCGCCTTACGTACGTTACATGCCGTATTATTGCGTATTTGTTCCTCGTGCCATATATTACGCGTGACGCAATCGTCGTCCAATCGCAACAATGACGTTCAGGCACGTGATCTAGTAGCCCCATCTCGTGCAGATTCTCGTGCAGATCCTCGCTCAGTACGAAGTCTACGCGTCCCACTAGGCACGATCGTTTTGTTTTTCTTCTTTCCTCCATGTGTACGGTATGTGTTTGCGCGTGCGTGAGCGCGATGATGGGCTATCGCTGTCAGATCAGGGCACTTTTTGCCCTGCCCCCGCGCGCACCATGATGAATGGCGGCGTCGACGTCACAACCATCCCTACATCCTCCGAAGACCCCGACACCACCTAGACATGAACGTTTTAGATGGATAAGAACGATTCTTGAGTTTATTACGGGTCGCGATTTCAAGAAAAATATTCATTTTCTCCCAATATAAATTGGAACCACAGAAAGGTAGTACAATCCGTTTAGCTCAGTGGGTATGGTAAAAGAGTGCTGAGCGGGTGGTCCCGGGTTCGATTCCCCTAGCAGGCTATCGTTTATTCGGTATCCTGGGGTAGTGGTGATTAAATGTGCCCCTCATAGCAACACGAGGGGTGCAGAATCTCCTGTAGTTATATTCAATATTCACTTATAGGTGGATGCAGGGTCACTAGATGATCTAGATTTTGGGGCTGGGTGGCGTTTCTCCCACTGACCTGTCTTTCTGAGTACAATTTGGTTGTGCCTTGTCCATCAGTCCCTCCACACCTGGACACAATGACGCACTCCTGAAGGAAAGGAAGCGGTGTGTTATGAAGATAAAGGTTTAAGACGTGGGCGTCTTAAAACTCGTTATAATGTCAAAATCGGAAGTTGTGATCATGGTTTTCTACAAACGTTTGCGTTATCGAATGCTTTGAACCACGTGGTTTTATCAATCCTTTTGCCCCTTGGACTTTCAAGTATCCAAAAATACATGCATGCCTACGTAGAAATCTACGGAGTTTTAATTCTAAACGAGACTCCAGAGTGTAAGATTTTTTCAGTCTTTTATTTCAGGTAAACGTTGGCATGAGCTATTCCAGGGCTTTGTAGTTTTAAGGTGACTTTCGAAAAATATTATTTTAGGTCTACTCATTATTTAGAACAGAAATTTTCGACTGAAAAATGGCTGTTCCGTTTCTTTGACAATAACATCTGAAGTATAATTGTCTTTTTTTTTCAATAACCCGTATTCATATTTTGCATTCTGGTTTTCCACAATGAAAGTTTTCTTTCCGAACAAACCTAATTTCCGTTTTGAGAAAAGTAAAAAAATCAGTTTTCCCCCGGGAATATTCTGCAACTTATTGTTGCATTTTCAATCAAACCATAGTTGTGATTTTTGTGTATCGACAAATGCAGTCATTGCCTTAGCTCCCCTTTTAATTCAGTTTTTTTATTATTATTTTGTCGCTAAACACGTTCTGATGAAAGCTTCTCCAAAAAATGCAAACGCATTAAAATTAAGCACATAGCCCTAACTGTATTTTTTCTTTGTAATGTGTGGGCTTATTTTTAAATGAGAACAATCTCATTTCCTTAGTAAAATCAACATTTTCTTTTTCTTTTTGGTTCTTCGTTGCTTAGCAGTTATTTACCAAACAGTGCTGAAAGCGTGTTTATATTAAATTTTGTCTCGGGGGGAAAAATGGCTTGCCCAAAAAACGTAGGTGCAATTTTCAATTAACAAAACTGCTTGGAAACTTAAATCAAAATTGATTTTAGTTTGTTTCTAAAGTTCTAATGGAATAAAGTTCTAAAATGAAAGAGCATTATATTTTTAGGGACGTATTGTCATAGTTTGATTAGGACCTATTAGTTAATGAGCTCTGTATAACGCTCATTAATTTATAGGTCCTAATTAAAGGCCCTAATTAACAGATAGACCGAAGTAGCTGGGCGTTTTAAGACAAACTCGAATGCCTTTTCAAAAATATATTTTTCATTTGTTCCCTTACTTCCATTTAAAAGCCATGCTTGATTAAAATAGATACATGATTAAAACGTAGATTAAAACGTGATTAAAACAAATATATATTGATATTTTCGATTGTTGTGGGACATGCCTGCAATCGTCTGTATTTTTATGCATTGCCTTCTGTTAGATACATGATGTTCGTTGATTAATTTATAGGCCCCCAATTAAAGGTCCTAATTAAAGGGCCTAATTAGCGGGATAGACCGGTGTGTGACAGGCGTTCATACGTTGTAATACCCAATTTGAATGCCCTCACAAAAATATATTTTGCAGTCGTTCTGGCTGCAAGTCAAGGCCAATGCTTGATGAAACTAGATATAAACGATGCTCCAATGTAAACGTTGTATGCTGAATGCGCTCCTTTCAGTGCTCGAGTTGAACACCCTGTGTCAAGTAGCTAAATTAAAATTATCGATTAGAGGCCCTAATGCAGTGCGCGCGCATTTAGTAAGGACACTTTTATTCTCACCGCTTGCTAAGCAGCTCAATCAGGAGTCTTGGGGATCATTTAGATTTCATTAATTATTCAAATTCACGATGAATATAATTAATATCGTCAATTTGTTTGTACTAGTACCCGCTCATTTTCTGCGTGACTGTTTTGAATGAAATCTTAAAAACTAATCGTAATTAGCTGTTCATTTTTTAATTATAAGAATTTATTGGGTCTTTAAGTTTTTATTCAATTAGTTTTCTTTCGTCCTTTTCGTGTTGTAAAAATATACGGTTTGCATAAAATATGCCGTCGGAAGGTTAGAGAATTGAGCCGTGATGTGGCTGTTTCTGGTTCGAATCCCGGCGAAGGCTCTCGTTTATTCGAGTCTGTGGTATACAATAATGGTGCAACACTGGGCATTTTAGTTGGCATAGTACGAATCTTGCGAATTTCTTGCAACTCTGTAATTTTAAAAATCGAATAGCTACATGCAAATTTAATTTTCCTAAAAACAGTCTTACTGTGGTTACAGGGTCTGGGCAGGGTGATTTTAGATTTCAGTAGATTAATTGATTTTAATGGGAATATCATTATTAATTTTATAATTGACCAGGAGTTCAATTTTTCTGATCCTACTGACCTCACTTGATATTTTTTATACCATATCCTGTAGTTAGGTTCGATTGGGGTCAAATTTCAAATTTCAATTTCAGTTTGCCCCCGTTGTCCGTTGGCACTTTTTTTCTGGCCAAAAAATGTGGACAGCTGGGCATGTGAGGAGGGCCAGTTGGCGAAAAGAATGGCAACGTCACGGACTCGTAGCCGCAGAGGAGTACAAAACCTTTAAAGCTTTGGTTCGAAGCAGCAGTTATGCTGGCTGTGCCCTACATTGATTTTCATCACATCCCTTTTTTGTACTTTTTGTCATTGAAAAAAGCCCCGCAGTTTGAATTTTTCCCCTTATTTCTCCTCTATCCTCTCCACTGACAGGACTCTCTCTCTCGCACCATCCTCTCGTCCTCTCCGGTTCCCTTATCCCTGCTTTTTAAGAGGGCATTTTTGGGGCCACATCCCATCAGCAGCCATGTGGGGGCTAGGGGTCGGATATATAAAATATATATATAGGGGCTTTTGTGTTTTTTTCGGAACTCAAAAATGTGAAAAGGTGTAGATACGATTGTGGTTTAAAAACCTCAGTGCGAATGCGTTACGTCATTGAGTACAGTATTGAGCAGCGTCCTCTACATTTTCGAAAAATGGATCGAAGTCTATTTGACATTCTCTAACTTTGATTTTTAAATCAATAAAATGACTGGTCATTTTTTTAATTGGAGTTGGAATTACATTTGTGCATTCAAAATTTAAACCAATTGTTTCATTAATCAAATATAGGATGTGGCAAGATTGGTCCAATTTTAGCCATTATCATGTATCTTATTTTGAGTACATGTATTTTAATTCAATCCGATTCAACCGTTTTAATTGTGTGCGGTCACTTTTACTGGGACTAAGCGAAACAATATAAATGAAAACTGTGTTTCCAATTAGTGTTTTTCTAAATGAAAAATACTGATTAAAATTAATAGAATCAGTAAAATAAAATCCGATAGTATGGACACATTTTTAATCAGTCAAAAACTGTAGGTACTGTAGCGGGAACTGGTTCTCTATTTTTGATCAACGGGAACTGGAACTGGTTCTTTTTCAAAAGGAACGAACCCAACCCTACCGAAATTCTATATAACCGTATGAGGTCACGTTGGACTCTTTTGTCCACGAGCAGATGACTCTGCCATGATGACCCCGATCGGACCGAGGAGGGTCATGAGTGACGTCACAGACGTCACGGGGGTAACTCAGATGTGCATACGCTGGAGTGGAGTGGCCACGAGTTGACAGTTGTTGGGACCCTCTATGCCTCCAAAAATTGGGGAAAACTCGGGTGCATAGTGGAGGGGGATAGAGGTAGAGTGGCGTGTGTCCACCAAAAAAAAAATGAAAATGTACGAAAAAAATGGGGATAACGTGTGCTGGGACAGTGGTATAGTATGTAGGGGGTGGGGGTTGGTTAAGGAAGTGCTGCTCATTGGATTAGTAGAGTGGCCAGCCCCTCGTGTTTCGTACGAGCCAGCAGGCATCGTAGTAGACCAGAGATCGACATTTTTTATTTTATTTTTTTCGGAGTTTTGGTGTTTGAAGGTGAAGTTGGGGTTCTCTCTAGGCCAACGTGTGCGTGTGTGCGCGGTGAGGATATGGTGCGACGTAGAGTTTTCGTTCGGGATATTTCATTCATGGTCTCGCGGAAATGTGGTGGTGAGGGAGCTGGAAAAAAAAATGGAGGTCACGGCATCTCGAGCAACACGACAGGCTTTTTACACACTCTGTTCCTGACTTCGTGCTGTTTTTGGTGATCGAATTTTAAGACATCGTCACGGTGATTGAGAAAATGGACCAGTGTGGAAATTACGAATTTTACAAGCCAAGACAAACATGTCGTTCATCTCATCACTTATATATTTTTTTATTTTTTCACTTCAAAGAGAAATGGCTATAGAAAATAATTATTCAAAGACATTAATCAAAAACGTGCATCGATCATCTGGTGACATTTCACATCATCTCGTTCATCGGTTCCTGGCTTCGGTTCGGCGAATTAATTACATGCACCCCTCGTGTTTCCATATTCGTACATACCACTGCGGATTTTATCTGAGATCATGCTTCGACTATACCCAATTATTTTCGCGAGCAATTATAAATCAATTATTTAAATCTTAATCGTATTGTCGATGACCACACCATGGCAGAGTCGTTTTTTGTTCAATAATCAATGGTGTTGATTATGATGATGAAAATAAAGTTTAAGGTGTGTGGCGCTGTGAAGCCTTGCCGAATTTTCTTAAAGATCGACGCACTGTGCTGATTTACCACCGTAACACAAGACGTTCACCTTACTTCAGTTACCAGTTTCGTCTCGTGTTTTTTCGCGTGCACACCTGAGACTCGTCCAGCACGTGCTTCATCAATGGCATCTACGCTACCTGGGCTCAGCTCAGTGACTTTGTGTGTGTTTTCCGGCTGAGTCTGCCTATGTGGCTGACTTGAAACCTGTTTGTTAACATTTTCCAATGGGGGACCGGATTTGAAACCGGTCTGTGGATGTCCCGCTGACTCGATCTTTGAATGTTTTTGAACGTCATTTAACTGACATCAGAAATTTTTTCATGTTGGATTAAACATGGACTCGATTAAAAAACGTATCCCGTTTATTAATAATGTTTTTTTTTTTCGTGGACAACTGCTTTTATTTATAAAAGTGTTTAATTTCTGAGAAATTCTTGTTTTTCTCTCCTAGCACTTTGGCCGTTATTTGACAAAAATGAAGGTCAAATTGAAGGTTAATTCTATTTTTCTCTTGACAAACTGGTTACAAGTTTCATTCATTATTTTTGTCGTTTAGTGGTTACAAATTTATCTTGGTTATATTTGAGACGAGGGAAATGCCCAATATTTTTAGTGTTTAATCAGGCTGTTTTAATCGCAGTAAATGTCTATATTTTTAATTTCCAAATACAGTCTGGATTTGACTATTTGACCCAGTGATGTAACTTCATCTATTTTTCTGGTTGATTATATTAGGGCAAGTGAATTCTTAAAAATTCAAGTGAAACCCAAAACGGAACGATATTAAATCTTGTTTTTTTTTAAATAGCAGTTCTTCATTCTGTAACTAACCAAAGTCTGTCCCGGTTGGTTTTTTTTTTGCAGTCTTGGGAGGAATAGTTAAATATGTTTATCGTGTAAATGTGTACATGTAATTGGTGGGTGGTGTGGGTGGTGTGGGTGGGTGTGGGTGGAGTGGGAGTGTTCTATTCGACTGAGAGAAGAAGAAATAAATACGAGGCCCGCTCCAATGAATTCGCATCGCTAATCAAATAAGATTGTCGTCATTATACATCATCAAAGAACGAAGTTCGTATGGGCCAACTATGCACTGTATTTTTTCCTCATTTCGTCCACGACAAACCACCTTTAACGCAACAATAATTCGGTGCTTTTTTCCCATTTTTTTTCTCCATGCTACTTACCTACAAGCTACTACTATGTCTCGTCGTATGTAAATGGAAATGCTAGGTTTTAATTCCTTATGTGCGGGGTCTGTATAGGGCCTCTTAATGGACTCTTATTATAACCAAGTATAGCAGTGGCTGGGGTTTAAACCCCCCCCCCCTCTCCCACCACCACCCCCTTCCTCTTCCATGTACACCGTGAGCCATAAGTTTGGAATTCCCTCCGTCGAAGCTAATCATTACTCAGCTAAAAATGGTCGGATTGTTATGAAATTTGACACAAATTATATTCCAGTTTAAATGATGTTTTAAAGTTTGTTAAATTCAAATTTTCCCGCTACGAATTTTGCACTTTAGAGGTGAAGCTGCGTTAGAGCAACTGGCGCGCAAAACAATAATAGTGCGTGGAAATGGCGATCCCGTCTTCGAGCGTGCGATCCTGATTCCGGTGAACATTTTTTAATGATAAACTGAAATAGCTGAAAGGTTCGCAATGATTTACTCCATATCTGTGCCAAACTTCAAAACAATCCGACCATGTTTAGCTGAGTAATGAGGCTACGACGGAAGGGATCCCGAACTTCTGGCTCACGGTGTATAGCCCCCGTTGCTAATACGGAGCCTATGTTTTTCGACTATTCCATTATCCGCTCACTTATGTGCGCCCGTATACAAAATATCCACAAGCATGCTAATTTTGCTCACTAATTTGCATATATTCGGGCGGCGGCGGCGGCGGCATTACAGATGAAATCGTTTGCCCGTGTGTGTGTTTGCCTTTGCCAGACGCAAAAGGGCCATTTTATTTCATGCATGGTCGATTGTGGGACTTGCGTTGGCGTCGTACTCTCGCTCGCTTCCCTCTCTCTCTACTCTGTGCTATTCCGTGGGCTAGGCCATTCATAGAGACCGGGTTGGTAGGTTGGAAACTCAAATGTAGTCGAAATTACGAATGCATTTGGAAATGCATCTAGAATTTTAAATTTATTTTTAAATCACCGTAGTGCACCACAGGATTACTGCACCCTCATGCCTCTATGGAGATATGTGAGGGGCAGGGAATGGAAGGGAAGAGGGATGGCAGCTGGAATAGCCAGACTGCAGGATCCACCCCAAAGCTCTGGATTCCCTAATGGAAGCTCAGGGGTGACGCCAGTACCCCCAGGCTAACGAATAATCGAAAGCCTGCGCCGGGAATCGAACCCGGGACCGTCGGCTTCGTAGGATGTCCCCATACCCACTGAGCCATCGCTGCGTACCATTTATGGTATTTTTTTTTGTAAAAACAAGCACACTATTTTAAAATTCGTTCGAAGGAACGATTGAAAATGCGGAATAACCAAGTCGTATATAAGCCAATTGTCTAATAGCCGGAAATCAACTTTTCAAAGTGTCACTGTAGAAACCACGCGGTCCACCACATGAGCACGAGCGTCGTGGAAAAATAAACCACGCCAATTGAATATAACGCCAATGATACTGATTAAAAATTGGTTAATGAAAATTTAATTTCCACAATAAATAAATCGATTTTGCTCACCTGGCGTGACTACACGAGCGAGCACAATGTCGAAAGCGCTCCCTTAAATATGGGACAAAAATCTGGATAAAAATTCTGAAAAACTGATTATACTGTAGCCATACAATGTCATGAGAGCTTCCAGGCAAGCGTTTTCGCACAAGTTGAAAGAAATATTTCAATTTTCGAGAAAAATTTCTCCGCATATTTTAAGAACAAATAAAATTAATGAAACTAAAAATAAATTGCACAATAGTCATTTTGGCATTGAACCAAACGCCTATGGAATCAGTTCTCCACAGGTTAGTAAAAGTCTAAAAACGGCGGTGGGTTTGTGGGGGTTGAACCCCCTTTCCCCATATCTTCACTGGACACCTCCACCAACTTGCCGGGGTCTTGTGGTCGGCATGACATCCATCCCACAAAACGAAACAACAAAACGCAAATAAAATCCAACATATTTTTTAAAAATAAATTTGGTCTACTCTACACCGAGTACAGAAGAATACAAGAACACACGAACTTACTGTTCCGGCATCGAACGAAATCGAGAACCAGCACCCCGGAAATGACCGCGCAATTCCCTCCGAAAATTACTCTTCGCCCGGCTTCTTACGAACAATAGTGGACGTCGCCGACCACCCGTGTTTCGACCGCAAGTGAGTGGAGAGCTTGTCCTTACGCTGGTAGACGTGATTGCAGAGGTTACAGGTGAAGTGTTCACGGTTGGGGTCATGGGTCATCAGATGGTGCTTGAGCGTCTTTTGCGTGCGCATCTCCTTGTTGCAGATCTGGCAGAGAAAGGGGCCGCACGGTTCGACGTTGGGGTGGCGGCCACGGCGTGGGGTGGAAGGGCCTGCTGGAGAAGAGGAGCAACCCAGGTCAACACAGGCGAAATACACTCGTGTGTACCCGCAAGCAGCCCCGTAGAGGACTATGGCGGGGAGAAGGAGAGTGGGCCACATGACCGTTCAAGACCGAATATTTCTCTTTTTTGTCATTACTATATATTTTACTGCCACTCTCAAAATAGAAACATTATTTAAATTTTCATTGGCAATTTTAAAATTTGTGTCGTTTTGTTGGCAAAATTTTATCTTTAAACACTTTAGTCCATATTTGCAGTACATGAGTATTATTCATAGGCACTCTCTGAAAGTAAATAGGCAGACAACAAATTAATTTTCAAAAAAAAAATAATTTACTTTTATTACAATTTCTAATAGTATAAAACATTCAACCCCTGTCTCGCACAAAATGCTACATAAAATTATCCAATTCGTGAATAGACAAAAAATCAAAACCATAGGAAAAGGAAATAAATTTTAACGTATATTCATACAATGAAACCTTCTCCTGATCATCAGCAATTAATGTCAATAGATGATACGATAGCAAACAACAATTACATTCCACCTAACAAAATCAAAATTAAAAAAAAAAAATGTTCATATTATAAAGAAACCGAACTAATCTGAATAAAAAACAGCATACCAGTGAATGGACAGGTAAATAATATTTACCGCCACTCACAGAAAAGCCACGCTAAATCCTATTAACAATTCACAATTTACAACATATCCTCAACAATTCAAACGTAAATACGATAGACATCAGTGTTGGGTTCGTTCCTTTTGAAAAGGAACCAGTTCCCGTTTCTCCAATGAAAAAAGGAACCTAGGCGTTCCTGCGTTCCATTTTAAAAGGAACCAGTTCCTTTTCTGTTCCTTTTCCGTTCCTTCAATATTTGAAGAATTCGAATGATGACGTCGCGAAGTTGGTCGTGCGCGGTGTCAATTCATAAAGAAAAGAAAGACCGACATGTGTGCAAAATTTCATTTGAATAACTTAAAGATTTGCAATTTTAGGATCAATTTACAATCGAAAATTGTTTTTTAGGAAAAGTGTGCTTTTAGAGAATGAAGGTTATAAGAACAAGGAACGCTGTAACCAGAAAATGAACCCCCGTTCCAGTTCCTCAAAAAAAGGAACCAGTTCCCGTTACAGTTCCTATCGAAATAAAATGAACCTAGGCGTTCCTCCGTTCCTCAAAAAAGGAACCAGTTCCTAGGAACGGGAACTTTCCGTTCCGTTCCTACTCAACACTG
>JAUJYS010002304.1:0-15079 GCA_033995665.1 Melogona broelemanni
TCTGCTCCTGTTGGTGGACCAGATGTGGTGTCACTTCCTGTTGTGTCTTCAGACTGTAAGTCACCTGTTGGAGGGTAGAAGCATCCTGCCCGCCTCTCTCCTCTGTGATGACTTCCTGTTGGTTCATGTTTCCTCACTAAACCAGGCTACTGGGAAAAAAAATTAAGGCTAAAAAAAATTTAGAGCTAAAATTAAAAAAAAAATTAGGGCTAAAAAAGATACTTAAAAAGAGGAAAAAAAATGAAGAATCCTGCAAAAAATTAAAAAGAATAAAAAAGTTGTCTGAGCTGGAATAGGGAGAGAAAAAAAGATTTGTAGCAGCACCTGGACTGGATGTAAAAAAAATGTTGTGCTGAAAAAAAAAATTTTTTGGACTAATAAAAAAAGAAAATTCGTAGCAGCAAGTCTGGACTGGATGCACCTGTACGGGACTTCCCCTGTGATCAGGATTCTGTTACACGTTACCCCGCACCTCCACCACTTTTTAACCTTCTGTCGTGAGTTAGGCTTAGTAGCCTCGTGAACAACAGAGTTAAAAGAGCAGACAGGATTGAGTATGTGCGGTAACAGTTTTATTGAACAGAATGTACAGAGTAATTGCAAACAGATTGTAATTGTAGTGGTGAATGTCGAACCTCTTTTGGGGGTGTTGCTCGTCTGGCTTTGCTTGCTGAGACCGGTACTCCAGTCCTGGCTTCCACGGACAAGGGCTAAAACGAGGGCTGTAAGGAACGTGATGAGGGCGAACTCTGAAAAAAGAGGCTGCCGTTGATGGTTCCCGAAACGCGGGATCGAAAAGACCTTGAGAAGGGGTGGAGAAGAGTCGGCACTGGAGTCACGGTGACTGCAAACGCTACCTTCGAGCTGTGGAAGAACAAGAGGGCGAGGTATGTCTCGTCCGTGCCTTTTATACCCGTGGTGAGCCCCTGGGGACGTGGGATTATGGCTCGCCTTTTGACCAATAGGTGACTGGTTCTGCGTGACGTGTACCTTCCGGAACCGGAAGTGGTCCTCAGAGTTACCCTCTTTTCCCCCGTGACTGAGATTGTACCGGAAGTATGCCGAGACTCCTAAGAGGAAGTCGACATATTTATGACAATATCCATGCAAAAATAAAGAGTATAATTTTAGCACAACTTAAAATTCATTGTCTCGTTTTCCAGAATGTAATTAATTTTATATCGCAAAATCACCCATCGTATAAAATGCACTCCCAAAATGACTGCTATCAGCTAAATCATCGGAGAAACGGAATACTCATTTAGTTATTAGCGGGTTAACATATTCTTGCATGTGGGACACATTAAGGAACTCATAACTAGAAATGCGTGGAATATATGTTATCCACTTAGACAATAGATGATTATTTCAACCCAGTTTCTTACAATTTCTATAATATATGTATCATTCCACCAACTGGCTAGCTTGAAAATAATATGTAATTAAATAAGAACGTCAGCAGACGTGGCCTTGTCCCCTGGCCTTCGAATTTCTATTGTTTTCGGATAATCAGATTTCAGAGAGAAAGCAATTTCTGAATAAAATAAGAAAAAAAAAAACAATCATTAATCAGACAAGTGAGTTTATCGGATATTAGTGTTTTTCGTATTAATGTTGTATCTTGATAAATGGTTCGCAATTTTATCATGAGTGACGCATTAGGTTCGATAGAGAAGGTGTTTAAGGTCATTAAAAAAATTGATTCATCGTCGAAGTGACTTGCTCAGTTTCAATCAATCGCGTGGGGAGAGCTTCAAAAAAAAATTACACACAGCAAAAATTAAAACAACGATAAAACCCAGGACAGACTGGGGGTGACGACCGACTGAGTCGGCAGATTTGTGTACAACCATCGCATTTACCGGGTACTCACAGCCTTTATATTAAGCAGATTATGTTTTAAAACTTCAATATCGAGTTTGTTTATATTCGCCAAAAAAAAATGGCGTTAAAACATTAATTGATAAAGCAAAATCTGAATTTGCACTCTGCTTGCCATAGGGTTTAATCAATGGATTAAATTATCAATTAAAGAAAGTTAAACGTTTTCAGCTACAAAGGTTTTTGACCAAAATTTAACATCTGATTTTGAACAAAATGATTGGGACCAAAGTGATACTGGTTGGGAGATATGAAGAGGATTTCAACCGTAAATAACAATACGGATTAACACAATGTAAACATGCACAATGAATATATGACATTGATTGAAATGGAAATTAACAGAAACAACTTCCTGTTTGCCAATTGACACGTGCTTGTACTGAGGCATTGCAAAAGAAACCGAAAACCAAGTACCATAGCGCAATTGGTGTTTGCACAGACGCCAAAATTCCAAAACAAGAAAAAACGACTAGAAAAGGAACGCGATGTAAGTTCTCTGACAATGATGTTGCAAAATAAAGATGGCGACTTCCCAGCGTGCTGCAACGCGGAAATATGTAAACAATGCTGTGACGGCGAGCGCTGTTTTGCCGCGGTTCGATGCCAACAATTATTAAAATTAATCGTCCAGACTTTTAAATTAGGTGGAATCGGCGTGAAAACCATTAAACAGCAAAACGGCGCGACTCGCCTGACATGACCCACCTACACCTACCGCTTGTCCTCGTGAGATCCGTTAGTATAAATATACGCATTTGTATTTGGAAATACGGAATATATATATTTTTTAATTAAATAAACATTGAACACAATGGGACTGCGGCAACTTGCCATTACAAATAAATATTCTGATCTTTAGAAATAGGACAGCGTTTTGTTGATAGATAAATTCGATTTCCGTCGAGCTGGAAGTTCCGTTCTCTGGGAACTGCTTAGGGGTGAAGGCAGCCTAGCCAGGCTGCCTTCTCCCCATAGGAGTTCATATCATACCAGGTCCAGGTGCCAATCCCCCTTCCTTCCTTTCCCTGCCCCTCCCATATTCCAAATAGCGACACGAGTGATTAAAAAAAAAAAAAGATCCAGAGCCCGTGAAGTCCTCTTCTGAAAGGAATTAACTGAACTGTTTCAATGTCATTTTCGTTATCGGTGTCTTGAAAAATTTGTTGGCTCTCGAATTTGCTGGACGTTATTTTTTTTTTCTCCTTAAAATGCAATAACTTAATAAATTTGATGAATATGAAGTTTTGATTAAAAAAAAGCGTGCTCCAAATCAAAGAAATTAGACCGTTCCAAAAGTTTGTTTCTGAAAAATAGGAGGTTAATCATTAAATTTCTACTCATCACATCCATTTATAAAATATCAAAGTGATTGCATTGAAATGTTGAAATATCTACATTCGTAATTTCAAACATACAGCGCTAGGTTCTAAATATTCTTAAACAAATGCGGATTTCAATCGACATGCACCTTAATCCGCCATTGGCCCCCCTAAAAGGGGCTGCTTGCGGGTATATATTATAATCAAATAATAATAATCTGTAAATGTTGCCAAAACACAAATACTGACTTAATTAAGCAGCATCATACGACATTGCCTTTCACTTTCCAAGTACACACGATTAAAAATGTGATGTCTCAGGAGGTAATATCGTCTATTTGTGCGCCCATGTTTTTTCGTACGTCTATTCGAATTAAGGGTCCACATGACTTTTGCGCACTTCCGAATTATTACAAAAATAGTTTCGTTTGTGTATATACAGAACAGGCGCCATTGTTTCGAATTGGTGAACTATGCGAGCATTTTCTCAGCGCTCGCAGCCGACGAGAAACCTACACTTGATCGCCTCCGCATGCCACATTTCCTAAAACCCAACCTTTGCAGCATTCCTCGCTGTTAATTGCGACTTCATTGTGTCAACACGTCGCGAATAAAAATTATAGACGCAAAAAATACACGCTGTGGGCAAGATTAGTATTGCGCTGTGGGTGTTTTTTTTCTGTTGGTAAAACGAAAAATTAACGAGCGTTTAGTTAATTTTTCTGACATACTTTTGATCCACGAACACTTTTTTCTCTGAACACTGAGAACTATTGAGAAATTGTGCATTAAAAAAAAAATAATAATAAAATAAGCAAGGTACATTTCCTCAAGCTGTGCAGAAGTAAAGAAAATGTAATTGGTCGAACGAAACGTGTCGGCCCCCAGTGGTCACATTCCACTGAGCGGGTGGTCCCGGGTTCGATTCCCGGCGCAGGCTTTCGTTTATTTGATCCTGTGGTACTGGCATCACCCCTGAGCTTCCATTATGGAGTTCAGAGCTTAGGGGTGGATCCTGCAGCCTGGCTATTACAGCTGCCAATTCCCTTCCCTTCTATTCCCTGCCCCTCACCTATCTCCATAGAGACACAAGGAGAATGCTCGTTTTGACCGTGGTCAATTGGTTAAGGAACACCTCAATCTGTAATCAAAACGCAAGGTGTGATGATGCGTCAATGATATAAGGAAAGTGGTTTTTTTTTGCTTCTTTCGGCGAGAAAGGGCTAATGCACCCGCGGAAAAAGTAGCCGCTATAGTACGTAGATTTTGTGGCTTGGCCGTTTAATATCCGCGCGCATAAATTTCAAAAACATTGCGAAGAAACCGGCTTTGCAACTGTATCGAGAGATAACGCGCGTCTTTTAATCAATAGTCTACGCTCGTCTTCAACCAAGTCTGCTCCAGTTTCACGTCATCGCGGTTAAAGAAATGATCAGGTATTTTTTTTTTTACCGCAATGGGTTTTTGGGCGTGATTCGTCTGGTCGGCCATTTCGAATGCGTTCAAATACATTTCGTGTATTGCTAATCGGGTGAATTTTTGTATAATTTCTAATCTGCTCCAGGAATACCAATTGCCCGTCGTGTATGAAGAAAGACAGGTCATTGGGAAAGCATTGCCCACTGGACCATAATTGAGAAGAAATCTAAGCGTCGTTCGCTGTTAGGAAGAAGCGATCTAACCGTAGCTTAACGAGTAGCCATAAGTATTAAAACTTTTTTTTTATTGTAACTGACATATTTAATTGTCTTTGGTTACATTTTCGAATTAAAAAATAAAATTGTTGACGCCATGCGCCGGAATCAAAACGACGTTGTTCAGGGAGTGGATCACCGGCAGCCTGGCTATACCAGCTGGCATTCCCCTTCTCTACCCTTCCCTGCCCCTCACATATCGCCATAGCGACACGGTGGGTAGTAATCCTGTAGTGATTAGCACTACAGTGATTAATAAATGAATAAATAAAATACGACCTACAGCAGTGCGATCCTTATGTAAACAAGTTGTTGAAAATAACTCGAACATCTTAGTACTCTAAAAAAAAAAGAACCACTTCGTACCTACTTCGCATCAAAAAATAACAAAAAGCTTATAAACTTCTTATCGTCTGATAAAGTTTCATTTACAATTTTAAAATGTATTCAATTTTACACCTATGCTTTTGAAACTTTAAAACGGCTAATATTAATGACAAGAACAAAAATAGTGAATGACCGACCATATTCTTTATTTAAACGATGTTTTCAATATACGCTAATACACTTGTGTAACTACCTTGGTCAGTATACGAATTATGCTGTCATTCTCATCAGCGAGCAGTCAACCACGTCGTCCAATGTAATTAAAAAACAAATGTTTGGGAGATCGTGCAAATTAAGTCCTGCGGTTATAGTGAGAATGATTTATTAGCACCGCTTTTAAAGTAAAACTGGTGTTCCTGGTCTTTTGTTCGACTCAATGATTTTGCAGTGTAAAACTGAAGTGTCATTTCTTAGTCACGATCACGCTTTCTCGACGTCTCACCAACGCGCTCGAATTTGTGTCATCATCCGACTCCGCTCGATCATAGCAAAGGAAACGAATTCGAGTCTGCTAACAGACGAACACATAGGCACCCTATGTGCACTTTTTTACAACGTGTATGATTTCGGAGAAAAATTAATCTCTCCTAGTGCGATAGCCGATATTTGACAAAAGAGTTTATAACTTTTTTACAAATAAAAAACCATAAATACACTCTATTAAGGTTTGTAAATGGATATGACATGCCTTGCGTCATGGGGGACCACAAATCAGAGTTTTAGAGGGGAAAATCCAAGGCAAGAGAATAGCAGGTAGACCAAGAAATGACTTTGTATCCCAGTTATGCAAAGACACAAGCTCTAAATACTACTATGAAGTGAAAGAAAAGGCAGAAAATAGGAGAGAATGGAGAGACATATCCCATTGCTGTTAAACCAGTCCCAGGACTGAATAACCATTGATTGATTGAAGGTTTGTAATCGAAATGATCAAAAGTCGGAAAAGTTGAATCACCTAAAAGGTTTGCTCAAACAGTCATCTTAAGATTTTTCCTCTTTTGAGTTATACTTTGTATTGTATTTTGTATTTGTATTTGTGTTTGAACAAATATGGGGAAACACGGGGGAAGGAGGGGGGGGGGTCCCGTGCCGGGAATCGAACCCGGGACCGTGACACCACAACCGGTTCCAATACCGTCAGGGCTACGACTTAAGTAGACTTAATGTTTCAGAGGGTGTACATGTATGCAAGCAACATAAACATGAGAAGCAAGATTCGAGTAACATTCGATAGCAATTTAAAGTCAATTTTGCTCTCATCTGTAATTACGTGCGAAACAAAATAATGACAATTTACATTTCTGCAGACTATTATTTCCCTTAATTACTGATGTTAAACGCGCACCTCATACAATGCCATTTCGACACGAGGGATACAGAATCTTCTGTAGTGATATTCTCTACAGTGATCAGGACAAAAAAAAATAAACCTCTACCTTGGAACTCCAGGTATGCAATATGGCCACATGGGCTGACGAGTGTGCAGTGTTGGCCAAGTAGGAACGGAATCGTAAGTTCCATTCCTAGGGAGTACGAGGTTCCTTTTTCGAGGAACCTAGGAACGACTACATGTAGATTCCTTTTCCTGGGAAGGAACGTTCCTTTTTTTTTGAGAAACTGGAACGGAGGTTTTTTCTGTGTGCAGAGTTCATTTTGCCGTGTGTCGTCAGTGGGAACAATTTCACAGCACCAAACAAAAATTGTTAAATATTTTGATCTGTGTCCGATAATCTGCATTTGTCTTTAGATCAGTTCCCGAAATGTCCAATCGGTGTCATCATGAGCGTAATCACAAATATTTTGTCAACAGGACACTACTCGGCATCTTTTTTAATTATTTTTTAGTCGAAGAAACAGATAACTTCCAGGTTCCATTTTAAAAGGAATTACCAAAACGGGAGGAACGGGAACTGGAACGGGTTCCTTTTCAAAGGGAACGAACCCAATAGTGCGAGTGTCACATGGAAAAGCTGATTTAAAGGTGTGAACCTTGGCAATCCGGTATTTAACGAGACCACACCAAACGAGCTAAGAGGTATCAGCCCATCCCTGTGACAGGCTAAGCAAGGGTGGCAGTGGTGACCCAGAAATGGAAGAAAATCTCCATTTTGGCGCGCAAGACGTCACGCTCCACAACAAAGGAATGGCGGTCAAACAAGCAGCGAAGTCTTGAGTGAAATCTATTCAGCAGCAGCGGAGCAACTGCCTGTACCTGTACACCGTATAAGCGCATTCATATATGCAACCTACCTGCATGCATACAGTTCTTTCTGTCCGCTCGCTTCTTGTAATATACTCGTACTTTAAAGGTACGGATATGAATAAGGGCAGTTGTCCGGAGAAATTGCATGTTTATCTCGGTTTAAATATATATTCCCCTTAATACAGGGTGAGGCGTGTATCGTGACAATTTCAAATATCATGAAAACGAAACGTTTGACAGAGAAACGCCATCCTACTAGCTCCTCCTGTGTGCCCAACATTCATCTGAAACATATCTCTGTTAAAGGCTTTGTTTTCATGATATTTGCAAATGTCACGATACGCGCCTCACCCTGTACATGTAAAGAATAAAAAATATTGATATCCTTGATTCCATATATGTAAAAGTACATTTGTAGGTTAATCAAAGTTGAATTTTTTTTTTACAAATTACAGAATTTAGTTACCACAATCTTATTAATTTCTTACTTTTGAAGATATGTAGAAAAAATGTTCAGACTGGGTTTGACGTTCTACAAATTACAAAATTGAGGTTGGTGGAAATTTTGCGATTACGGAAACAAAGAAACAAAAATAAATACGCTATTATTTTTGTGATGTCATATTTAAAAAACCAAAAACATACAAACTATACTAACGTATGAATATTTCTTTAATATTGATTTTTTTTTAAATATTTACTTAAGTCGAACAGTAAATTATTTCACCTAAAATAAGTAAGTAATTTAAACAATTAAAATTATTTCGTTTTAATAACTAGTTCTAGAAATTTATTTTCAAAATTTCGAAAGTTGATTTAAATTTACTCGTCCCTTAATTCAATTCCTTCCTTCATCCTCAGTACGTATTTTAGGTACACATTTTTCACTACTGAAACCTGATGGGGCTCGAATTTAAAACTTTGCCCAGGGCGTAACTACTTCAACAGTAACCCGAAAAGGCGCCACACAGATAGGCTAACTCGTACGTTTGATGGCGTGCGCGCAACAGAACCATCTCGCCTTGTTGACGTCGTCTGATTCTGCAAAATCTTTCATCTCTTCATAAAAATCTATTTCACTCGTTAGTGAGAACGGCGGCGGCAAAGCAGCCTTCCACATTTTTACCTCTCCGGGTAATTTCCCGTCCTAGCGCGTGTGCCTGTGTTATTGCTCTCTGGGACGTAAGACGCGCGCCTGCGAATCGCTTCTGTGTATCGCGCGTGCGAGGACTGACATGCTCATTGCCCGCCACAATTTCAAAACAGAACTTCGCCGAGCAAAGAGCGCACGCGGCCATCTTCACTGACACGCGGTACGTAACACGGCCTCAGAATCGATTCGCGTTATCTTGCAAGATAAGCAGGTATTTCAATTTTGTATCTTTCTATTTTTAACGAAAGATGCTTTTGCAAGAAAGTAAAAATCGCATTTTTTACACATTTCGGCCGCCATCTTTTGTCTAGATATTTTGTCTAGATATGCGCAAATTTTGACAAATGCGCAATTATTGGTGTTTCATGTGTTATTTTTCGTAGTTTGACATAGAAAAAATAAATAAAAATAGGGAGATTCAAACATCGTCTCTATATTTGCTTGCGTTTGGAGTTTTGGAAGCAAAAGCTAAAAATCGATTTGGAAGCTTTTATTATATTCTAGGATGACGACTAACAAGTTCGTCCGTCGTATCCAAAAAAATAAAAGTTTTAATTATTTTTTTTTGGCGCATAAATACGTTCATCGTGATGCAGCGAACTCGTTTGATAATAAAATGTTTAAATCTAGTTTTAGTTGATCAACTAAAACTAGATTTAAATAATTTATTATCAAACGAGTTCGCTTAAGAAATCACGGAAGTTAATGTTTGAAGAGAAGATTATAGTTTAAAAAGAAAGCAACATCAATGAGAACACGACAATGCACACAATGCAACACGACATTTCGATAAAAAATACTTGTGCAATATTGAAGAAAATTATTTTTTTAATTATGAACACAAACGAAATTCTAGGAGGCATTCATGCATTAGCTACAAGCACCCTCCACAGAGATATTTCTCGCTGTTGTGTTCACTGACTGCATGAGCGAATATTGTCTTCACAGATCGAAGGAAATGTATTATCGCCCTAAAAACTAACGGTTTAACACTTTTTCCATTTCCAGCTCTGTGCGCGAATCGCGTAACCGTGCTCCGGGCAGAATACAGATAGTGCAAAATCGAACTTCTATTTCGCAAAAAACGCACACCTGTCACGTGATTTTAAATCGGGCTTTCGAAGACATCATCCCACAAATTTTGTGAACAGTTCGTCGTTGTGGTTGGCCACTCTGTTTGGCCTGTGTGCTTCGAATTATCCGACCAACACCGCTATACGGATCTGGATTATTATTTAGTCAGTTTTATTATTTTTAAAACATAATATATTCGTCGGATTGTTTGGCTTGTGTGAATTTGGCGGTGCGACAGGAGGACAAGTTATTATGCTCCATGGAAATATTTCCGCAGACAGTTATTAATTCGTTATCTGTGATGATGCGTGCCTTGAAACTTCATCCTAGGAGTACGATGTTGCTCCTGCTTCTGCTATTAGTTCCTGTACCGGCCGTTTTCGGGCAAGGTAAGTAACGACGCTCATTTATTTAATGCAAAATAGATTTTGCTTGCAGAACGGAAATTAAATTGTTTGAAAGTAATTTCGAAATTAAATATTTTAAGCACAGTTTTTTTTTACGTATAACGACGAAAAAAGCGAATAAAACAAAGTTTATCAAAGGATTTTGTGAAAGCGTTCGAGAAATTAACTTACTAGAGCACTGCGCATAAACTTATGCAGTACGGTTTGCAAATTACAAAACACATTTATTTTATGTGATCGACTTAGCGCGACAGTACGCGGCAGTCGTGGTTCTAATTTCACACAAATTAAATTAAATACTTAGGTGAGAAAACCATTAGAAACCATTATATGTCATGCGGCTTCTGAATTTTTTCCATTCGTTAAAAATTGATTTTTTCTTAAAATAACTTAGAAACGAATGTAAGACAATCTAAAACTGATAGATTGAAACTAATGATATTGCATGTGAACTGACTTTAAATTTACTTCAAATTATACTGTATAGCCAGAAAATCTCTGGCTGTAAATTAAAAAAATTACGACTTTTAAATGGTGAAAATAATTCTCGTGAGATTTGAAATAGACTGTTTTCGAAACGTAATATTCATTCTGCTTTTGCTGATTTTACATGTAAATTGGCACATTAGTTAGATAAAATTGTAAAACGCCATTTAAACCCAAACGTTACAAATTGCAAATAAAATAAAATCTATACGTTATATCATTATAATTGTTTGTCGGATGCATCTGAAAAACAACTCGTGTAGCGTCTGACTTTGACTGCAAGAATCAGGGGAGCATTTAGTGTCCATTAACGTCCAATAACTATGTGAGTACAACTGATTGGCAGCCATTTTATTTGGTCATGTTGTCATTTAACAAAAAGGTAATGCCAGTAATGAGACTGGTGGCGTAAAACCGCTCGTTTATTTTGTCGCTTCTTAAAAACAATTGTCGTTGCGGGTAATTAATAATTCGTTACTTTTATTGGCCTGCTGTAACTCATGGTCTACGAGCCAGCGAGACAGTGCAATGTTTTTGCTATGTCAGATGGAACGGAGCACTTGCACACCAAAACTAGGTCCATGTAGCGCGCATGCCTCCTGTGTTTTGAATTACGTCCAGCGCTACACTCGTGTGATTTATGGGGTGCTCTCCATTGTCTGCTTTCACACATTAAATGCGCCGCACAGGTACTCGCTGCTAATTCACAATATTAACACATTGCCCAGCTATGCCTCCTCATTGTACCGTGCGCTACCTCACATTACGGCACTAATTCGAAACTGGTGACCAAATGTTGAACCGTGTCGCAGTCATATAAGTAAGGCATTTATAAAATGTCCTACAACTTTGGTTAATCGGCAAAGACCTATGTATATACACTGTGTATGTAAAGTTTAAGAGCAAAAGTGAGTTTCTTTTGACAGTTTATCGTTTTCAATTGGGCAATTAAGTTACAAAAGATATTTTTTCCGTGCCTGACTTTATAGCCTATAATCGATAATTGATGCATGCAAATAGGTTAAAGATATTTGTCTGGAAAACGGACCCTATGCTAGAAGTGCAAAAACATGCGATATAAAAGTAGATGAGTCTTTGTGCTTTTTTTTGTGAAGATAACAACAAAAAATGTTCAGGTTTTTCAAAGTACCAAAAAAAAAAGTACTGGGCAAAGTAATCGATACGATACATTGACTAGCGGTTTTTTTTGGAATGCAAATTGTTGTACTAGCTTGTGTTCGTGCTGGAGAAGTTGATTGTAATTGTGACCTATAAAATTGGACATGATTGGTGGTCGTGAATAAATGGGAGCTGGGCGAGATAATGATAAATCGTCAAGCATTCAGAAATGTTTGATCGACTCCCCCTTCTCCAATTACATCAACAACAATTTTTTGTTTTGTTAGTCGTATTAGCATTTGATACACACAAGTATGTTATTGATACCTGTCAAGGAAGAAGGGAAGAATATTATGCTTGAAAGGATGGAGTGAGTGCGGGAGAAAAAGGGGAAGACCACGCATTAAGTGGATGGATGATCTTCTACAGTTGAGGGATACAGCCCGCGACCGGAAACATTGGCGAGCTTTTATTCATAGGGTCATTGGGGTTCGAAAACGACTTGATAGCACTCAACACCAAGAAGGAAAATTCGAATTAGCTATGGGTATTCTGAAATTATTATAAATCATATTGGATTACTTGAAGGGTTCATTTGATAAAAATCTTGAATGTTTTCATATATCCTCGTATAATTAATTTCTTAAAATAGTACTATTGGCTTGTAAGATCTTTGCTTGTAAGACTTCAATCAAAATAATTGCAAACGCAAAATAAAAATCTGACCTAAAATAAAAAAGCAATAATTTAATTAAAAACTTTCAATATCATTTTTACCGAGGCTGCAGGAAAATCCCCCCGTACATGTATGTATACGTGCTACCTGTAATATTAAACGAGCATAAACTAATTATCCGCACATCGACGGAGAAATTGCGCCCTATACATGTCAGGGTTGCAATTAATGGTCTAGCCTCAAGGAGATGTTCGCACTTTTGTTTTTTAGACGGCCAACCGAACAGAAAACATGCGTCCGCCTATGCCAGTCATTAATGAGTATGCAAAAATCAAAGGCACTTACAAAAGATTCTACCTGCCAATTGATAAAGGGCGGGATTCACGCGCCTAATAAAAGTGGAGCTTAATTCCTCCTTAGACTCGGGGGTAGACTTAATTTCACTACGAAAGTAAATACACAATCACAAACGGAATGTGTTCAGTTTAGGTTGGGGGAGCTGAGAAATTATAATTACTCTTATTTACCGTTACGCCGTAAACGAAGAACAATAGATGCGATAGCGCGTATCCTCCTAAGACTCAGCATTAGCTTGCTTGAGGTTGAGGATTTGCTTGCTTAAAGATTGTGTTCAGCTCAGATTGAACGTTCACACTGTAGGGAACATGAATGAAAAAAATTATATTAAAAAATACTCAATATTTTCCTGATTCCATTTGGTTTATATTTCAAGTCCTTAAACGTCAAATAGAACCCATATCCATCTATCTATTCCATCCAATCCATTCGTTCATGTGAAATCATGTCCAATGATTGAACCACTTCTGGCCAATGACTTATCGATAGTTTAAACCATCAACAATTCATTAAAATGCCTTTTTTATAATCGAGAGGTGGAAGGGGAGGGTCTCAGAAGCACACGTAGCGATGATAAATGGGAGAAGCAAAATTGGCGAAATGGTCTTCGCAAAATGTCTATCATCACTCAATGTCTTTGCAAGAAGTAGTCCACCACTTGATTCGTAATTGCGAAAAAAAGATTTTGGCCTTGCCTGTGTCAATGGCCAAGTACGCTCGTATCTATAGGAATAGTCCGTGAGAGGATGGTCGGCATCACGTGCACTTGAATTATGACCGATTCTCCTTGGAACACAGCGGAACAAGAGAGTAAATACTAATTAACTTTACTGAGGATACCATCGCCATAGTCCAAGTGAGGAAGCCCTGCATTTGCGAAGCATACTCTAACATTACACGAATATACAGTAGCTTAAATTCAAAGTTGGATTCTGGTTGATTGCCTTTGCTGTTGAATACAATTTTATACGTTCGTCGGAGAATCGTCGCCACGTGGTTGCGAATAACTTTGTCTGCTCCGACCCGATAGTCTGCACTTGTTATCACAAGTTCGTTAGACGTTACTATCATACTCTCGTACTTCGAAGTTTACATTTTAAATTATCCTACACGAGTCCCAATTTTTCCTGTAGACTATTGCAAAATGAACCCAGATTGCGCTATACAATTTTTTTTTACACTAGGTCACAGCGAAACTTTAAAACTTAAGCGTGTTGAATTCTCCATGTTTAGCAAACCGAGTCTCCCAATAAAAAATAAAACCAAATTCGTTGATGCATATCAAAGATGAGCGAGTATTTCGGAATTAACTGAAGTTACTGAACCATAATTCTAATCTCACAAAAGGTTAGCGAGGCGTTACCGATACTAGGTGAACTATACTAGGTGAACTATACTTTTTCTTTTATGGCTCGATGTTCGTCATCTATCAAACATTGCATTTTTGTGATTATTGTTAAATTGTTTGAGGTGATTGAAATTTATAAAAATAGCTTATTTCTGATCGGTCTTCTAAATTGAGTTTGTTTTCAACGCATAGTTCAGAAGCTCGCGCGCGATACGGCTACTAGGTAGCTTTAATATTTTTTTGCATTGAATCTAATTGAGAGTACAATCAACTTCTGTTCATTCATTCCATCAATCTTTCGATCGCCAGCCGGTATTCGGCGTAGGAATTTAAATTTGGATCAATTTCCTTGAACTCGAGCTCGAAATTGTTTGACCAACTTTCGACGTTCTAATCTCGTCCGATCCGCAATGACCTATACCGGACTGATTGCTTGCTCTTATTTGCACATCAATTGTCAGTCTAAAAAAATTCACCCTCGAATACAATAAGCAAAATGAATGACACTCGCAGATATATATTGCTGTTCATTTGATATTCATTCTGGCTGTTGTTGCTCAATATTAGATATCGCCGAACTGAACAATCAACCAAAAGCACTTTAGCAATTTCGTACACTCGAATCTTGGCATTTTGTTTCACGTGGCGGCTACTGTATTATTTGAAGTCCAGATACCGCATTAAAACCGAAGGCCTACGAGCGATTAGGTTTGAATGAAGTAATGACGCATACAGTAACGCCGAAACATAGGCCAGAGTATTTGTTCGATTTGAGCGAAATAATGGCCCACTGTACATTTATAATCAAGCTGTTATTTAGCGTAAAACGAAACGCAAAACAGAAATGTATGGTACTCTCTGAATAACTTTTATTTGTGGGTCGGATTTGAATACTGGCCCCTGGCTAACTGACTCCCGGAGTTGAGGCCAGGGGCCAAAAAAAGCGTTGTACTCTTTTTGTTTTTGCAACTT
>JAUJYS010002305.1:0-15079 GCA_033995665.1 Melogona broelemanni
AAGCTGAAATCGTTCGCCTGGGCGACAGTCCCCTGAAAGATTTGCTGCGTCACTTGTCCGGTTGGCCAGTGGTCGACGGGGACGAGTGGAATGAGAAAGCGTTCAATTGGACCGAGATGGTGGCCAAGATGAGGGCACGTGGAGTCAGCCACAGTGTGCTCTTCGACGTTTCTGTTTCGGTGGATGCTCATAACAGTAGCACGCACACATTGGAGGTACGGGCGACTCTACGAGCAAATTTTGTGGGATTCTTACCTAAGTTTAAATGATATGCGTTTCTCTGACGTTTCGTCAACTTAAATGGCGATATTTTAATGATTTTAAAGTATTTGTTTATGCGATAATATGATATCGGCCAAATTTTTATTTTAAAGCAACTGACAAATGTTTTATTTTATTACTGTTATTAAATTTTGCATATGTGTAAAATCGTCGAAAAAGTGTTTTTGATTAATGATTTTAAATTATTTATTTTATACGATCAAATAATATTTGACCAATGATAATATTAAAGCTGTTGACAATGTTTTTATGTTACCGCTGCTAAATTTACAATTGTGTGAAATCTGTTATGTTAAAATAGTTATGTGCCGATAATATTAATAATAATTATTATTTATTTACCGTAATGGAATGGTGATTGTATGACAAAGTCTTGCTTCCGATAGGAAAAATTGTATCTTTGACAAATCAGCAAATCTAAATTTGGCTTTCCAAAAAAATAATTCTTGTTTGATCATTTCATTTTCTTCAGGTGGATGAGCCGTCTGTTGGTATGCCCAGCAGATCTTACCTTCTGAAAGGTATTCACGATCCGCTTGTGAAGAAGTACTTCAACTTCATGGTGGAGGCGGCCACCATGCTGGGAGCCAGACCCGATCGAGCACGAAAGGAATTGGAGGAAGCGCTGCTGTTCGAAATACAACTGGCCAACGTACGTTATTAATCAAGATATGTGCACGCCATCGTATCTATTGAAATGGCTTGACTCACAAAGCCAGATCGATAAATCTTGTTTTTGCCAGTACTATTTAGAATTCGCGTTAAGAGCGACGACCTGCTAGAAACGTGAGCGACTCTAATCGGGAATACATAATTTGCATCCCCCTCTTCACATTTATTTTTGGATTTTTCGAATCCCAGGAAAGCTCTAAGCAACGCGCGCGACACGTGCAACGTGTGGGCTACGGCGTATGCAAAAATCTAGTCCTATCGCTATCCGGGCGAAGCCAAGCGCTATTTTTGTATTTTTCAGATTAACTCATTCGTTTAACGCTATGTCAGACAACGGAAAGCTACCATGCGTTCAATTCATTCATACACCATTTCACCTGAAGTTATCTTTTTTGCGCGAGAGGTGTTGCCGTGACATCTCGATCCGTGACATTTCAGTGCCATTTATGCAAAGTGTTCATGCATCATTGACATAATTCTCGATCAAATTCAATCAAAAATTTATTTTAAATAATTGTATTATTTTTATCGGTCTCAAACCTATAAAGTAAGCAGATCAGCCAACTTTTTCAAGTTTTCTCTCAAATTATATTTTACATCTTAGTTACCATTAATTCCAGCGAGGGTGTGTTGCGGCACCTGTTGGCGATTTTAATCAATGTTACTGTTAGGTATTTCCGATTTAAAATTTCAAATTTCCGATTTAGAATTTCAACTCTTCGACACCAGAAAATTACAAACGAATAAAATTAATTGTGCGGTGTTTCTTATTTCTGCTAATTATTGGGGATTTTTTTGCAGTTCACACTTCCTAAAGAGGAGCGACGAAATTTCACGCTGCTTTACAACAAGATGACCATTAAAGATTTGAATGATTTGGCGCCAAACGTAAATACACAAATATTATATAAATTGAAATTGTAATTTTTGGAAAAATATATAATATCACGTTCAATTTTTACGTATCTTACGTGCAGGTCAATTGGGTGTCGTACATCAATTCCATTTTAGTGGAGGAAGTGACCGAAGATGAAATTATCATAGTCGTGTCTCCAACCTACGTAGGAAATGTCACTCGACTAATTAGCAACACCAAAAAAAGGTAAGAATGATATTTAACGTGGAAAATATGAATTTTGTGATTTGTCCATTAATCGACCGATACGAGAACTTTCAATGTTCTTGTACCGGTGCCACTCATGCATGATCAAGTGAAATAGTAACCACTGCGTTACCTTGCAATGCGAATTACCCAAAAACCTTCTCACTAAATCGTTCATTGCGAGCACAATAGCTCTAAAAAATTTTTATAGAATATACACAATTAATATTTTAAAATTTAACTTAAAATCCCCCGTCTGTGACCACGAATCGCATTAAGAAAATAAGTTCCTCGATGCTTGCAGAACGTTGGCCAACTATATGCTTTGGCGAGTGGTCATGTCTTCGGTGAGCAGCCTGGATGATCGCTACCGCGCCATCGCGCTAGACTACACCAGCGCCATCACCGGACAAGCGGTGGACGATCCACGCTGGCGCATCTGTTTGAGCACCACGCGATCCCCGTTCAGCAACGCTATCGGTTCCATGTACGTCAAACGATACTTTGACGAGCACGCCCGAGAAACGGTGAGTTCTGGAAGGGCACTGTTTGCCCTAGGGTGGCGCTACTGTGCTGGATGGATTTGCCTGTTAGCGACTATACGTCTGGATGAACGATTGTAAGAAAAAGTACGTGCAGTATGTATGGTGGAGATCCAAAATTTCTGTAAATGAAATTTTTTTGTAATTTTTCTTTTTTTTTCTCCGTGGTTATTGTCTGCAGGCAGTCACTCTCATAAAAAACATTCGTCAAGAATTTCTTGAGATTCTGAAAAACGTGGACTGGATGGACGATGTTACGCTGCAGAGAGCATTAAAGAAGGTGAGAGAAAGCGAAATACAGTTCCTCAAATAAATCTGCCGGATATGACGTAGATTTTACCGTATACGTCGTAGATTATGCAGCCTCCGTACGTAGATAATGGCAGCTTCAGCTTACATGTACACTGTATATTCCGATTGTTGCATGGGTTCAGCTATTGTAAATTGATACATCAAAACACTTATTTCACAGGCTACTTCAATGGCGGAAATGATCGCCTATCCTCTGGAAATTTTAAACGACACGGCAATTGAGGAGCACTATGAAAATGTGAGATTTTATTTCTGTTGTCGACAAGTTAAAAAGGTAAGTCGACTGCAACTCATTAGGTTTTCTTTTAAAATCATTTTTCTTAGATAACTGTTAAGAAAAATAGTTTCTTCGAGAGCAACCTCATGATTAGGAAACAGTGGGCCGACTACCGATATGGAAAACTCCGCAAACCCTTCTTCCGACACGAGTAGGTCGAATTTCTGATTTTTATTATTTTTTTTAGAACTTTTTATTTAACTTGACATGAACTTTGATTTTCAATCTGTTTCTTTTAACTTCTTTGAGGTATTTTTAATCCAACTTTCACACATCCTAGAGAGCCGAATTTTTGTGCACAGCTCAATCCCATAAAACATTTTAATCTATCAAATAAAAAATAAACTAAAAAATAAAACCCTTTAAAATAAATTTAATGTTCATGTCGATATAAAAAGTAATATCCTAAAAGCGATTTTTTTTTTTTACATTTACACGTACTCTATACCATAATCAATTTTTTCCGTTGCAATCGTAATTAGCTGGCGAGATATTGGAGCCGTGGCTGTGGTCAACGCCTACTATTCACCTTCGCAAAATTTGATCAGTACGTATTATCCGATCGTAACTTTCTCATTCTGATATTGACTTGATGATTAAAATGTGATTTGACATGTGTTGCTATTTGCATATCTGCAGTGTTCCCTGCTGGTATTCTACAGGGAGTCTTTTTCGCCAACGATCGACCAAAGTACGTCAATTACGGGGCGATTGGCTTCGTCATTGGGCACGAGATTACTCACGGATTCGATGATCAAGGTTTGTCCCACTCAAAATTTAAAAAAAAATTAATTTTAATACACGTGTACATTAATTGCAATGTAATTTGTAATTGTATTGTAAAGTGGAATAAAATTTAAACGAGCAAAAAATAAACATTCGAGATTAAAATATATCCAATTTTCAGGACGGCAATTTGACGAAAGTGGCAATCTAAAGCAGTGGTGGGAACCGGAGACTGATATTCAGTTCCAAAAGAAATCTCGATGCATTATCGATCAATACTCAAGCTACAGCATGCCGGATGTTAACATGACGGTAATAATTTATGACTGATAATATTTGACATATACCACAATGAACAAATATCGATTATTAAACATTTAATTTATAAATCGGTTTAATGTATCGGAATTTTTATATTTTCTACTTTTTATTTTTTTTCTAGATAAATGGTATTAACACTCAAGGAGAAAATATCGCCGATAATGGAGGAGTCAAAGAAGCATATAACGTAGGAAAATAAATGCTGAAGATGAAGAGAAAATAATTGAAAATTGAGAATAAGAAATGTCATTGAATTTCTCTATTTAAAGTATGGTTGTTGATGACGATTTTTGTTTTAAAAAAAAATAGGCATACCAAAAATGGGTGGAAAAATTCGGAGAAGAGGATCCCTTACCCGGTCTCCAATACACCACGAGGCAGCTTTTCTGGATGAGCCTCGCTAACGTTAGTTCCAGAGTTCTTTTAAATGCTTTGTTTCTTTTCTTTGTATTTTAATATGTATGTGTCGAAGTTAAATTAATTTTTTCTTCTGTTTTATTTTCGGTGTTGAAAAATATAGGTGTGGTGCAGCAAAACACGACCAGAAGCGATGATTCTCCGAATTTTAACGGGAGTCCACAGTCCCCAACGATATAGGTAAATTTGTTGTATATCGTTTCTTGGTTTGTTTGAAAATATTTTGCCAGAAACTATAATATATTTAATATATATATTTTTTAGGGTAAATGGCGTGGTAGCTAATTCTCACGAATTCGCCAAGGACTTCAAATGTCCAGTCAACTCGCCGATGAATCCCTCTAAGAAGTGTGTGGTTTGGTGAACGACCAGACAATTGGTCGAACCACTCGATGGTGAACGGACGTACCGTTCCCATCATTGTTGGAAATCATTGGAATCGGCAGATTATTGAAACCGTTGGTCACCGCAGACATGTCACAAACGATGCGCGACCGCCATTGCGTGTTGTGGCGAACGACAATCCCCCTCCCAAGTAGAAGTTTGACCGCAATATCACATATAGACGATTTCCAGTTTTAAACCTAAAATCCATTTTGGACGGACTACGTTGAATTAGTATTAATGTGCAATATCCGGCTTACTTGTACCACTACTCGTCGAATCTACGCGGCTTCTTTGCGATTATTATTTTAATTTTTTGTGCGCACTTTTAACATTTTCTGTTTTATATCGACTAAGAAAACATGTCGTTTCTTTTTTTTAATTTAAATCCCCAAATTGAGTCACAAACTTTCAAATATTATAATTGTAATTTGATTACCATTTTTTGCAACGGGCTTCCAACTGCACCAAGGATGCAATCAAGTAATTATTACTTTTTAAACGCGTATGTTTCGCCCCTCCTCACCAGTTATTCTCCATCCGTATCACTCATCCATCCTCTTGGTAGGCTAGCTTCCATCGTCTCTGTGCTATTTCCTCGTTCCGTCGTTCACGTCTACGTGTATATGTGTGATCGGTTGTTTCGTAAAGATTTTCGTTAAGAATTTCCCGGTTCTTCGGGCTGCGTGCAACGATCACCGGTTCAGAGACTCTCACGAAAGTTCTGACGAAATCAATGCATATAACTATCTTCTCGGTATTTATTGTAGGTCACTCTACTTCGTCTTCAGACTTTCGAGAAATTGTATTGCTGTGTTTGTGTCTAGACGTACGTACACTTTCTTTTTGTGTATAAATTAAAAGTTTTTAACGATTCATCATCAGATTTCATCCAATTAACTCACTGTATACAGCTAAATGGTAATTCACATCGAGCAGTCCATGGCTTCGAATAAAAATTCCACTTTTAAACAAAAAAATGTCATTTGCTTTTATTCTTTGCGAATTTTAATTGATAGCTTCTGTGTTTTAGTGTCCATACAGACCATTGTGCTAGTGAAAATTTAAATTCGAATTATCTTCCGTCAAGCATAGGACGGGTAAAAAATATTGGAATTAAGATGTTTCACAAAAAAAAACGAAAGGTGCCTACCGGGAATTGAACCCACGATCTTCGAAGCCCGATATATGAAGCCCGGAGAATTGCTTGACGACTTAAAATAAATTGAATTTTGGAGGTGAACCCGCGCCCACCAGTATGTCAAATCAACACGTTAACCACTCGACAAAATAGGTTTTACGCGGCTGGTAGGTTGGTTTAAGGGCATAATTGGAGTTATCAAAGGAACGTCAATGAAATAGTGTCGATGGAACTGAGTAAATTTAATTATTTAAATGAAAATGAGTCAATGAAACCGAGTAAATGAAATTGATTAATGAAAATGAGTAAATGAAATTGACTAATGAAAATGAGTCAATGAAACTGACTAAATGAAAATGAGTCAATGAAATTGATCAATGAAAGTACGTCAATGAAAATAAGCCAATGATATTGCAAGCCACAAGCCAAATGTAAAAGCATGCTGACCAAGCTACGTAGTGTGTCTAAGACCAACTAGTAAAAGGGCCTGGATTCGCCTGGGATAAGGGGAGAGAAATTTTAAACGTAAAAAATGCTTGAAATTGAACCCACTCCCACCAGAAGATAGTATCGATAGGCTTTGGAACTTCTGAAATACTTTGGATGACTTTTAAAGTTGCCGCCCTTATTACTTACTCGTCTACGAAAACTACTGCCACCTAGTGCCAAGCGATGGAACCAGGGCTTGATAGTCGCGATACAAACACGATATTGTGATTCGACATTTTGGCCTAGTTTGTCGACTTTAGCACATTAATTTTTGCTTAAAATTCACGAATTACACAAGCTGGCTTTCATTGAATGGATTTAAAATAATAAAGCTAGAGCTGTTCTTTCAAAACTGGTGTCCTAGTTTTCGAAAATGGACCCCATTACTGCCGACATGATGAAGGCGTTCTTCATGCAAATGATGGCCGGTGTTAGCCAGGTGAGCTATAAATCAACAATAATCAATTTTCCGCCAACCAAAAGTAAATTTTAAGTTTTTTAATTGTGATTCAAATCTTACACATTGTCAACCGATGCTTTCAATGATTTGCTTGCTCCTGTAGATGCCTCGCCCGTCAGCTGCCGCCTACAGTGACGAACCTAGGCAGGAATCGTCACGGTTTTGTCGACCGATCGAGCCACCACCGCTACCGTCGTTCGCGCTGTTGGGAATGACCGGCAGTCTACCGGGTACCGACAACCAGAATAATTCCGGCGGCGGTAACAGTACCTGGCCACCACCCCAGTTCAACTTAGGCGGTGGCGCGGAATACGATTCCCAGCCCAGTTTCCGCAAACAGGTCGAGACTGTGGTTATCAAGCGTCAGACTGAGATCACTTACAAGAATGGCGAGCCTCAGTGCAAGCAGACCGAGACCATTTTAAAAGATTCAGGCTCGGCGGAAGGCAACCCCATGTTCCAAAAAGAAATCGATGCCATGCGTCAGAATTCAGGCCTAAACCGTTCCCAATTTGGCTTTCAACAACCACCGATAGAAACACCATCGGAAAAAAAGCCAGAAACAACACGAGTCCAGTCGGATTATACACGACAGACGGACGTGGATCATGACGAACCGAGACAACCGCGCACTCAGCCTGGCTATCAGAGGATGTCTGATACAAATTTCGATGAGTATGCCGGTCATCCTCGGGACCAGGCCACTGGTCAAAGACAGACTGGTCGGGGACTGCCACCCAGACATCCAGATGTAGATTATGACAAACCGAGGGAGCCGCATGCACAGTCTGGTTATCAGAGAATGCCTGATACAAATTTTAATGAGCATACCGGTCCTCTTCGGGGCCAGTTCTTTGGTCAAAAGCAGTCTGGTCTGGGACTTCCACCCAGACGTCCAGATGTAGATTTTGACGAACCGAGGCAACCATATGCACCGTCTAGTTATCAAAGAATGCCCGAAACGAATTTTGATGAGCATACTGGTTCTCTTCGGGATCAGCCCACTGGTCAAAAACAGGGACTGTCACCCAGAAGTCTGGACGTAGATTTTGACGAATCGAGGAAACCTTATACATTTTCTGGTTATCAGAGAATGCCTGATACAAATTTCGATGAGTATGCCGGATCTCACCGAGATCGGGCTGCTGGCCAAAGACAGGTTGGTCAGGGACTGCCACCCAGACGTCCGGACGTAGATTTTGATGAACCAAGGCAGTCACGTGCATTGTCTAGTAATCAGAGAATGTCTGATACAAATTTCGAGGAGGATGGTTATAGGGAGCGTGGTCCGCCACATTCTCAGCCACCGTTCCAACAAGCAAAAGCTTTCAATGATGGACAGTATGCCCAATCACGTGCACCGTCTAATTATCTGAGTAAGCCTGACACAAATTTTGGGAAGGATGGTTATAAGGAGTCTGGTCCGCCACAGTTTCAACAAGCAAAGGCTTTCAACGATAAACAGTACACCCAACCTCGGGACACATTTGATGAGGCGAGACTGCCACGCTCCCAGCCCGACATCCAGCAACCTGAAAAGGGTTACCAGAGCTCTGGACCTACTCGCACACAGCCATCAGCTCAACAACTATCTGAGATGACTTGTAAGGAACAGGAACTGCCACACAGACAAACTGGCTACCAGCAACAGGCTGATTCACCACTCAATGAGTCTGGACTCGTTCGTGACCTTGTAGGAAACCAGCACCAGAATAATATGAATCTTGAGCAGCCAAATGCTCGCAGAGTTCTTCTACCAAATCAGCCAGGTGCATTCCAGGCTCAACAGTACGGTATCCTACCGCCGAGTATGGCAGCGGCTTTTCAAGCACCACCACCACCACCACCAGTAACACAACCACCAAAATGGCAGCAGTTTCCACCAGAGAGGGGTGCCCAAAGAGGCAAACCCGGCCTGCTAGATCAGACGGTGGATGATCCCCGTCCCGATGCCAACATCCTCCAACTGAAACCCCGTGCCTCGATCAACCTGTCTAAATCAATGGAGGTGGACTTTGACCTTTCACACTCAGTTCTATCCGAACCCAGCTTCAAGGAGGCGAGGGACAGCATCTTCTCCACACCGATCCGCAGTGCCGGGTTGGAGCCGCGGGAAAGCCTGTTGCAACGGCTTCGAAATATTGACGACCACCTCGGTGACCCAGGAATGGTCAACAATAATTATTATAGCGGAAACACCGAACCCGGTACCGGACTGAGCAGAGGCGGCTTCACGGCCACTGAGCCATTCAGAGGCGGTTTCAGGACCAATGAGCCATTCAGAGGCAGGTTTCAAAGGCGCGGTTTTAACACCAACTTTTCTCAGCGGGGAGCCCCCGCCAGCCAGTTTCAGAGAGGTGGAGCGTCATGCGGGAATCAAATGGGAAACTTTAATACGGGTAACGTCACAAGCGGTCCCGAATCTACTAGCCTGCAGATGGACAACGTGTCTACTCATTTCGACGGCGGGCAATTTTCCAACTATTTAAATAGTGGTCGCGCGAGAGCATCCAGTAACAGATTCCAGAGGGGTGGTGGATTTGTCTCGCAACGCGGCAGCATCGTGAGCGGACCTCCAACTTGGAGCGGTCCCGGCAGCGCCACTAGTGGATTCCAACGAGGCGGCTCGACTGGTTCGGCTCCCCGAAAGAACAGCATTCCTCACGAGGCTTGCAGCCCGGACAATCCGAATATGGTGGCGCTTGGTCCGCGCCGAGCGAAACCGGCAGAAAATGGCGAGCGGGAGGTGGAGATAATCGACTTGGACGGCGAGGAAAGTGGCACCACCACTCAAACCAGTACTTTGCCTGGTAGAAAACGCATCGTTTCTGGCGGGGCCAAGTCAAATTCTGACCCGAACCAACACTGCAACATCTGTGATGTGGTGTTCACTTCTAGCGCCATGGCGGTCCAACACTACACCAGCAAAAATCACGTGGCCAAACTCCTCCAGGGGAAATCCCCGGCGCAGACAACCGCCAAGGCCAATGTACGTATATCGCTGCTTAACATGTTTTCTAGGCATCTTTGACTGATCGCACAGTCCAACGTACTGGTGAACTAGCCAAACTGATTAGCTATATAAACGACACATTCCGGAGGGTCGACACAGGAATTTTTTGGTAGCTACGAAACAATGTTATCGGTGCTACAGTAGCATTGGCATTAGCAACCATCTCAATTTACGACAATGACAAATCTGCATTCTGGAAAAATTAGTTGAAATATGCTTCTCAGTTTTCACAATTAATTGTAATTTAATTTGTAGTTTGGACCATAGGAAAAACTGATCATGTATTTAGAATTTTTCAAATGAGTTGTAAGTATTTAAACTTTCAACACACGAGAAATCTCACGAGAAGCATGATTATTTCTGATAACTGTACATAATTTTCTGAGCACTTCAGCAGATTCTGTACCCCTCATATTGCTGTGGCAATGAAATGTGGCAAAAAAAATGAAGCCGTTATTTTAATTCTCATACTTGCACATGTACTAGTAAATTATCAATTCGATAATGTACCGCACTTGTATACAATTTGTGAACCTGATTACATTATTATTTTTATCATTTTGTCTTTTGGATTATTAATCACTGCAGATTGATAATGACTGGCCCATACGGTATATGAAATATTCTTTTTTTTTACCACCTCTATCGCTTGCCAAGACCGCGAAGGAACCTCCTTCTAAGAAAAGCCGACCGCTTGAAATTGACATTTCGAAAGATGGAACGAATAGGTAAGTGTGCTTCATGTACCATAAATTTCGCTCATTAGCTCATGAACTGCGTTATTATCGTACGTTAATAATAATGGCTCAAACATGCACTTACAGCGATTGCAGCAATCAAGCCAGTGGGACAACTGTGAATGTAAGTATAAATCCACCATTTGTATAATTCCCATTTTCCCATTGACTAGTCAATTTTTTTAATTTATAATTTCTTGTCGAATCGTTACGTATACCTCATGTTTCTCTTTTGCGGCATTTTATTACAGAAACCGGCCAATCACTATTGTGAAGTTTGCAATGTGCAGATGAACTCCGACATGCAAGCAAAGGGTCACTATGCCGGCAAGGAACATGCTAAACGTGCCTTCAAGTCGCGAAAGCCTGGGTAATTCAACAGTGAAATGTCGAGTGTCATGCCATATCCAAAAATAGCACAAGCCAGGTTCTGGGGTAGATTATCGTTATTTTTAAATGCGACCAGTAAGGCGCCCCGCGAACCTCTTGTTTCAATGTTTTGGGATATGTCATTACTATGTTCACGTAGCTAGCGGGAAAGAGTAACTATGTCGATAATCTGGAATAGAATGGAAGTAATGCCATGGAATTCGTTCCTGTCAACTGCAACTGGTCAACTACATGAGTGGGGGTGCTTGCGAGTACACATTATCATTGTATGATTATCAAATATGATTACAGAGCACGTTCGGGACTGGAGCCTGTGACGGTGAACGACGAAGAGTTGGAATTAATCCCAGGCACGGAGTTATTCGTGTTCAAGACTATAAAAGGGGCCAGAGATCCCGCAGTGAAGCCCCAGCGGACATATCGCTGCACCATCTGCGGATGTAACGTGTACGGCGACAAGTCCTACAATGAGCACCTGGCTGGCGAGCGACACAAGACCAACCTGAAATTCAAAGAACTGAAAAGCGCCGCTCTGGCGAAGTGCGCCGAAGGGGAGACTCCGCCGCCCCTGCCGATAGCGTTCCGCTGCCTCGTTTGCAGGTGCAACATGTTCGGAATAACCACCGTCGCGCAACACCGGATTGGTGCCAAGCACATGGAAAAATTGAAGATGAAGGATATCGAGTGCAACGAGGAAGGCTTGCCGATGAGTGCCGCTGCGGACCCTGCGCTGGACGGGACTATCGAATCCAGCGTCGCTGTCGACCCCTACATAACGGAAATAGACGAAGGTGAGTGCGTTTAATGGCTAGCTTGTTATTTTCCGAATCGAAAAAGGATGCGAGAATAATTTGTGTCGCTGATAAAAAAATACGTAGGTTGCTTGTTTTTGTTAGGGGAGAAATTAAGTAAATGATTACGTGCTATTTGAGAGAACTTTTATGTCTGCCATCGATTTATTGATTTCGAACGAGATGATATCGTTTTGTTGCAAATTTAATTTTTTGTTGCTGAAATATGTGTTTTTTTTAATTTGGTAACACACCGTCGCACCACCCGAAACGTGTTTAAGATTTTTGAAAAATACGTACAGTGGGCTGCAACAACTCTCAACTCTGTTTAAGCCGGGACCACATAATTGCAACAAATATTGCAAACTTTTCTTTTTAGAAAAAAACGTCGATGAGAAATGACACTGACTAACACGAACGTTTTCTCGAAATTTTTCTTGTACTTTTGTCAATTTCAATATTTCAAATTGTGCTTTCTTGTGCTTTCAGTAACTTACCGTCTCTGCTGAATTCAGCGTTGCCACAACTGTTGATGCGCTGAGGTTACCGCGCTCCCCCGATGTTCGTTGCTGAAGGAAATACGGTAAAACGTTTTTAAACGCTTAGTACAAAATATTATTTCGTAAAGCTTCTTTTCTTTGAGCATTTCACATGTTAGTACATGTAGTAGTAGCAAAGTCGCTTAGTAATAGCCTGTCGCGTCATTTGTACCGCGCTTGTGTTCTCGCGTGTTTCTACGGAAATATCAAATTGTTTAGATCACACAACACATTATATATCGCATACTATTATTATGTTCGTATTGTGTTAGTGAAAACGCACTCTGTCAGTTCACGAGGTTCTCAGTGCTATAAGCATTGTGCTTATCTTATCCAAGCTGAATCTTTCGTTTCCAGTTTTGGAAAGGATTCGATATTTGTAATATTTCTCAACGTTGGGTTCACTATGAATCCCGATAGCGAAAGAGATGCCAATATGATTACTATTGACATTTGTTCGAATGGCATAGCTGCTTCAGCTAATATGCTAATATTACGCATTCATAGAATCACCACCATCAACTGATGTTAAAGGAACTGGTTATTTTTACATGCATGATTAACATTGTATCGTACATGCAACTGTTAATCATGTATCGTATTATGATTTCCATGCCTATTTTTTCGATGATTCCCAAGCCATAGTTTACCTGATGACTATGAAATGTTTGTCAATATTTTAACATCAAATTTCCCGTTCCCTTTCTGCTAGCTTCTGATTAGCTATTTATTTTGCCACATTTCATTAAAATAAATGCAAGTAAAGAAATATTATCCAGTATCAAGTTTAATCAAGGTCATTCAATTCAATGAGTGCTACGTTAGCACGCTAACTAAAATCTGATGTTCGCTATACTTTTATTACGAAGTGGACGAAAGTTTGTCGGGTCTGATCAGATTTTTAGTTACAATTGAATTGTATTGGTTATTCGGTTACCAATTGATCACCTTTGCTTATTGTCACTTGTTTCTTAAATGTCATTACTTGCCGTTCAATTCAATAAATGCTAAGTTAGCATGTGAACTAAAATCTGGTGTTCGGAAAAACCTTTTTATACCAAGTGCATGAAAGTTATTCGAACTAATCAGATTTTTAGTTACAATAACATTGAATTGAAATGGTCACCATGGAAAATCGTCATTTATTTTTTTTAAATCACACATTATGTGGTGTGGGGCAAAAAAATGTTGGGGTACTGTATTGGTATTCAATGTTAAAAGCAGCCATTATATTAGTATAATCGTTACTTTAAGCAAGTGATGCCTATTTTCACTTTGGGGTTGTCATATCTATGAATCATTTATATTGACCGATAAAAATAATAAAAACTTAACAATATTTGACATGATTCTTGTGATAATTATTATTCTGATATTTTATTAACAAGGCTCGCTTTAAGCGTGCTGTGCTAAGCAGTGGTGAAACGAAATAGCCTGCTAAAATCAACACGCTATTTGGTATTTATTTAAGGGAAAAAATAATCATAGTTTTCCTACCATTGTTGCGGAAACTCGAGGAGTTATACGACTTATTTTATTGGAACGGGGATGCGCATTGCAGTGTGGGTTTAGCTTTTCCTTACATACGTTTAATTTAAATCATACTCATTCTAATTATTACAACATTAATTCTAACTATTATATTTTTTTGCACCGCGAGCGTGTTCATTGATCGACCCACTGCAAGGACTTAAACCATGTATCAAATTTATCTTCAGTAGGCCCGCTTATCGTATACCGCAGAGCGCGAATACATTTCATGCGTGTTCTGTTTTGATCTTTTATAACCCGAATTGAGGTTGTAGTTCCGTCATCTCCGGGCTCCCCAACCACATATACATATATAATGGTATGCTGAGGGACATTGAAAGCTTTGATTAAAATAAATAATGAAAAATTCAATGCAAAAAAACGGATGATTATATTCTATGTTTTTGATATTACGCGGCATACTCTTATATTTTGCAAAATACTGGCTCCCGTTCTAGGAGACAATAAGGTTTCTCCGAAATCATATACGTTCCCCACACTGATTATTTTTGCCATCTTAAATCAGCTTACCATTGGCCGCTCAAGTCGACTCATGAATCAGTCCCACGCAGCAGTCCCATACAACAGTCCCATATAGAGTTTACTCTATTTTTAACCAAATTATTTCAGAAATCCCTTGATGATGACACTCTTCCAAGTGCTTTGAAATTGGCCAATGTCTGTCCTATTTACAAGTCTGGGGGAAATCAGACCCAATAGCTTATAGATTCACCATGATTTACTCCATATCTTTGCCAAACTTCATTACAATCCGACCATTTTTAGGTGAGTAATCAGCTATAACAAAAAAGAGCCCGATTTTAGGACTCACGGTGTTTATTGGGATATTCCAAGATTATGTATGAGTAGACGCATAGATGACACAAGACTCACAAATAAAAGAAACCGCCGAACTGAGACAAGAAAGGATGAACGAGATTATGTAGTTTCTCC
>JAUJYS010002306.1:0-15077 GCA_033995665.1 Melogona broelemanni
CACAGGCTAACGAATAAACGAAAGTCTGTGCCGGGAATCGAACCCGGGACCGTAGGCTCATGAGCCATCGGTTAGTATTGAGCTAATGTAATAAGCTAATATAATGAGCTAAAAATATCTTAAAAGAGGTGCTATTTCTGAAGTATTTACGTATAAAAAAATACAGTCATAATAATGTGTGCGCTACACGAGAAAACTAATTCTTTTCGCGCCTTGTTTTCGTCAAGTTGTCATCGCAAACTAGCCGTCTCCCCAATTTGTAGCCACGTGTGAGTAGATGAGCGTAGTCTTAAATTAGACATAATACATAGGTTCGCGCGTTATCACGTCGTTGCAGCAAATATCAACCATAAAATGCGCTGATGGGTTTTTTCGATGGGCAAACGATCCTCACCTATGATTTGAGCTCGTTTTGCCAATATTTTCTACCGAGCATGTTGCACAGCGGTTTTTCAATTCGCTTGCCCTCAATAAAGGACTACCTTTATCTTTTTCTAAAGACATTATTCACCTCTATCATAAAACTTGTAAAAAAAAGACAAATTTCTAGGACTTTGTCGAGGTCGCTAAAACATAGATCATTACTCAAAGGCGCAAAGTGTTCAGTTCCTTCTAACGTGAAACTATCTTTTCAGGGTACCATCTGTGTCCATCAGGGTACCGAAAGTGGTTTTAATATAAGTTTAATTAATTAAGCTTCAAGCCGCATTCCTGCAATTACATTCATAACGAAGTAGCACGATGCATTTTACTCTCAACTTATTAAACAAATATGGTTTATACGCAAGCGAAAGCTACCGTATTTTTCCAAGAGGGTTGATGACTAGTTTAAAAATGGTGTCGTTTCTAACGCCTAGAGATGTCCACCGAAAACGTAGGTTTCGTGAGCTGCTTAATGAAAGCGCTGCGATCTTGCATAGTGACTAAGCACGCATAAAATTATACAAAAATTGTAATGTTTTCGGGAAGGTGCTCAACGCTACCAAAAATACCCGCAATAGGTCATGCTCATTTCAAACGCCTATTTTCTGGCCTATGTGGCGACTCCTGGGTCTTTTACTTCGTTGGAGATTCAATCCAATGCTATCCAAGACTGGTGGAAAAGTGAAGAGCGATGCAATTTCAGACGAGCGACTTTCTCAAAGCGAGAAGTTATTGGTTGCTGGTTACTTACTGCAAGAGAGTGAAGTCTTCTCCGCTGTATATCGTTGAAAGTACGACTTTGTTTCAAACATTTTCCAAAGGGTGAACTGTTACGAAACAATCCCTATTTCGAGTATCCACTTCAGGCTCGACTACGCGATTCGCCAAGCGTTCTGCGTATCAAAAGTGCGAGAAGAACAGGCGACGGCCATGCCCAAGTGCCTCATTATTTTTTGGGGTGTCTCGCGCCATAGTTTATGGAACGGAAATGTGCTCTTGACATGATTCGATGGGGGGATTTTGGCATGCTCGCCTTTTGGGTAGTTTTCGCGGGGAATCCGCGCAGAAACCTGTACGGGTACACTTGCAGTCAAAATACAATGAATTTCCAATTTGGGCAGTTAATTAATCGTAAGTGATGGGAACAGAGATTAATCTATGTATAAGTGCGTCGCGCAATAATGACTCTAAAGTCAATCGCATGCGTTGAATGCGCATGAAGCTATCTCTCGCCGACTTGGTTAGTAAGTTCTAAGTGATGATGGTTGTCGCAAGAGTTGCTTTGTGTGACATTTATTCTCGTGAGATCTAAGGCGAAACTGACTGAATTTATCCTTCAACTTTAGTAGATTTTTTTATAGGTTTTTTACATAAGTAAAAAATCTATTCTACTCTGTTCTGCAATTTATCTCGCAAAAGGTGGTTAATCTTAATTGTTATTGGGTGAAAGAAATCTTGGTTTAAGAATCAACAATGCTGTTAACGTTAGGAATTAATACCACCAGTGTTAATTATTAACGGGTGCAAGAAATCTTGACTGAAACATTAACCATTTTTCTAAAATTAATAATTAATTTCAAGGTACCAATTAACCGATTGAAATAGCGCACTGGGGGCATTATGAAGGTACTTTTATACCTGTGTACTCTAATTTATCTTTACTTAGGAAGCAGTTTATGCTTCTTTGATCATTATTAATCATGCATGGATTTTTCTAATGTTCCCGCCGGAAAGAATAGTTACAGCGATAATTGCAAAATATAGTAACCCATTTTTGAAGAACCATCGAGAGCTAAAGACTTAATGGGGTTGGGAATTTCCATCGAATAAACAGCACTAAAAAAAATTGTAGCGTCTGTTTACGGGAGCACCTGTGACTGTCGTGCGGTTCCATGGGTTACGCGATTTCGACCATGAAAAAGTTTTAAAATCACTAACGCGTAGAATTGAAACCTGGCGTGAGCCACCAAGCGTCCCATCAAGTGTTCGGTAGGAACGGAACGGAAAAGTTCCATTCCTAGGAACTAGTTCCATTTTTGAACGCCAAGGTTACTTTTAATTTTGGAGGAACTGGAACGGGAACTAGTTCCTGTTTTGAAGGATCTGGAACGGGGTTCATTTTGCCATAAACTTCCATTTTTTCACGTGTACAGTTTTCCAATGCGTTTTTCAAAAATTGCTATGGATTTTGATGTGTTGAAAGCTTTTGGTCTTTGCCTGCAAAATCTCCATTTGTCCTGAAGATCAGTTCCCTCAAATGTTGATTTTTAAATATTTTGTAATCGAAGGAACGAAAAAGTTCCAATTTCCCTTTGAAAAGGAACGGAACACCTAGGTTCCTTTTTATTTTTGAGGAACTGGAACGGGGGAACTGGTTTCTTTTTTCATCGAAGGAACGGGAACTGGAACTGATTCCTTTTCCAAAGGAAAGAACCCAACACTGGTCAGACAGACCCCAACTAAAATGACATTTCCATGGAGTCACCAAGCGCGAAAAATGATCGATCGTGTAAACCAGACCTTTACATGCTATGTCATTGAACATGGAAGAGAGGGGGGGGGGAGACGCGCGGATATTCCCTTCGTCTCTTCACTGTTGGAGTAATATTTAAACCCGAAATTTACGACTGAACATGAAACGCGAGCAGCCGTCGCCGGGGCCGTTTTAAATATTAAAGGGGCGACGTAATATGTGATGCAAATCGAAATTTCTCGGACAAAATTACTAAATCATTGCGTACCGAGGCACCTTCAGAAGCATCCGGGGGGCGAATTTATGAAATTGTGACTCGGGAAGTGTGGATACGAACGCCCGAATCATTTTGTGTAGTTAGAGGTATAGACGAGTAGGCAGTACAGTGCGTACATTCATAAAGACGTAAAACCGTACTTTTGCGCTGCCTCGCGTCGTATGGTTGGAGGACTAATTTCGTTTTTACGGGTTCAGTAGATCGGCTCTTTGCAGCCCTTGACTCCCACGACTCCCGTACAAGCCGTTCGACTCTTGTGATCCTCGGGGTTATTTCGGAGATCTTTGCGTGTTAAAAGGCATTCTTCGTTTCATCTCTTTAATCATTGGTTAGTCTCATTGTGACTCTCAAAAATGCTGGAGATAGCATTAGACATCGCAGTTGTTTTCTGAAATCAGGGGAAATCATGGAATGAATGGTCGGCCAGTATTACAAATGGACCGCAACCCCATTGGAGGGTGCTTGAAATGAGCTTGCTGGCGAATTTTATTAGGTTAATAAGTATTATTTAACGTTTCTGCGTAACCAGATGCGTAATCAGGGAGGCTGCGGACTTGTGTGGATCGACGATATCTGAATCATATGTCGGCATTGCGACAGACTGTAGTGCGGCGGTTCCGGGTTCGATTTCCGGCGCGGGCTCTCGTTTCTTCGATTCCGGAGGACTGATGAAATTATGCTCCTCAGACAATATCGTATCAACACGAAGGGTACAGGATATTTCCTGAAGTGCTATTCAATACTAAATTAAATTTGTACGCAATGAAATTTCGCTTCAGGGTTGAGGCTCGAAAATAATAATATATAATATCGTGGCATTTTTAGAGAGATTGTTAGGCGTTTGTGTTGATCACATACTGCATCCTTTTTATTGAAAATATTGATCAATCAAGTTTGGGGTCTCGTGAGGAAGTGGTGACGTCAAAACGGTCTCGTATTCAGCCATAAAAATTGGCTTCTCAACTATGCGGGCCAACTAAAAATAGCGCGCTGCGTAAAGTCAGAAAATTTCCACGGCGTCCATCCATCCATCCACATCGTGTAATATACTTGTACAACATATGCACATGTTCATGTACTCTTATATTGGCGCGACTTCAATAATACCTATATATATGTTTTTATGCTATAGGCTGGCTCCACTTCGAGGAGGCTCCTTTTGATGTATTTGTTGATATACTGCGAAGCACCAATCAACAATAATACCACCAGCTCGCTACAAAAGTCTGATGTATCAGGCGACCAGAAAATGCAATCAAATTGCGGCTTAGATCGGCGAGCGCAAAACGCGAAAATTTTTCCGATTGGCCGGACAAAGAGCGCGACCACGTATCGGGAGACAATGCGAAACGAGAAATAATTAAACATTTAAATGAATGTGCTAATGCAGTTTAATCATCGTGATTAAATAGGCGCTGCCGGCGTTTCACGTGCGTAGGCTTCCGCTCCGCCGTTATAAATTGCCAACTCTGTACGTAACTATATTTTCCCGCGTTTAATTAGAAAGCTCCTTCTCTAAACAAACGCACGCAAAAAAACTAGGTGCCCAACGGAATGTCATGTGTAGTCGACTGCACGCGGAGATCATGCGCCACCAAGATCCATTCAGCGTCGGCCAACTGTACCATAAAAATACATATTAAAAGTCCAGTTTAATAATACCGGGCTTTCGTGAGGCTCGCGCGGGCATGGTAATTAAAATAGTCACAACGTACTGGATCCGTAATGACGGCCGCTGTTTAGTCACATGGTTATCTGGCTTCATTAATATTTTTTGGCGAAATACGGTGTGGGCATATAGCGAATATACGAAATACGGTGTAGCAGCAAGCCATAGGGCAGGAAAGGTTTTGTTGTCCAATACAATTTGCCCCACTTCTTTGTTCCTGGCTGAATATGATTGATGTCGGATATCAACCTTGCGGTCAAAAGCAGATTTAATTCGCGCTAATTATGTGCGATTCACTGATAATCAAGTTAATCGATTAATTGGCTATACGCTCGTAATTTATTCAACCAAGTGCTTCGAGGGAGAGGGATGAGTCGGTATGCCGGGAGATTAAAGGATCCCGAGATCAATCAAACGGAATCCCGTACCGGGAATTGAACTCGGGATAGTGATGGGTTCGAATCCGGAATAATTCTCCCCCTCCCACTGGCTATGTCCGTATGGTGGTGACAGAGTTTATGGCGGAGACGCAGATGATGGCCCCCAGCCAAACAAATTACATTAAGGAAGGTTTTGGATGATTTTTTATGGATGAGAACCAATCGTTTATAAAAATGTTAAAAAATAAAACCTGACATTTTGTGCAAAGTTTTTCGCGTTGAGACTGCGCTCGTGACATTGCCACAATGTATCCTTCCACCGCCGCCGTCAGTGTTGCCACCGTCGCCAACTGTTTCCCAGGCACGATCGATCGATGGCTCGTACACTCGGTCGCTAGAGTTCCTCGGTTCCTCGTACGTGCCAATCCCAACTGCGAGGACTGGCTGTGTCGCGGCGCTGCGGACCCCGGCCCTGACGAATGGTAAGGGAGAGAGGGAGAGAGAGAGATGCGCATATGAATAATTCAGAGTTCGTAATTATTTGCTCGCGTGTTGCACCACGCTGGAGTTGAGGGCGGGGAATGGAGGAGTGAGGGGGGGTAAGAGTTGGCGGCGGCTGCCGCCAGCAAGGCATCGAAATATGGGCGGACCGCAGCGTCGTGGACAGGCCGAGCCGACCCCTAACACGTCCCGGGTTCAGCTCCATTCAACGTCAGTCACTATTGCGCAAAGCGGGGTTTTTTGGTGGTTAATTTCGCCAGCCGTTAAATTCGCACCTTGCATCGTTTTCTTCCAACTAGTCGCTTCTCGTATTTTACCGCAAGGTGGCGTGGCGACATTGTCCACTTCTACCCTGTTTCTATCCTGTTTGTTTTAATTGATGACATGTCAGAGGAATTTAATTTATTCAAGAATATCGTACATATATGCAAACTGCAAACAGTTGTTCACTGTATTTGTGAATGATGCAATCGATGTGGATTAACCAATTTTCAATTTTTATGTTCCGCAATCTGCATTATGTAACGTTCACTCTTTGCGCGCATAATGGCAATATTGATGACGAGGTATAAAGACATAATTGGCAAGCTCCCGCTTTAAGGCATTTATCCACCTCATCTTCCTGATCTCCCCATCCAAACAATTGAACGGATATCAACATGAAATACAAAATCGCAAGTTAACAAAATAGCAGATTTGCTACGGTAATTATCATATTCTATTAGTAGAGGTCGCCAGGGTTAGTGGACAATCTTATTGGCCTTATATTTCAATATTATTGATCATCCTCACAGAGTCTGTATCGGTCGTGTTGCTTTGGCAATGTCAGAGGGGGCACATCTTTACCTGTACCCAGGGATACTGCTCCGGGAATCGAACCCGGGGATCGCCGCACCACGGCCAGTAACCCTACCAATCTGGTTGCTCATGAGACAACCCCAGGTCTCTTGCGTATTTACTCCGTGAAGAGGGGTGGTGATCAAAGGCCCACCTTGATTTAATACGTGGACCCAACGTAGAGACTCACCGTTCGGCGCGCATAGATCTTGCCCACCCACAATTTTTTTTCCCCGTGGCTCTATAATATCGTGTGGCACGCCAATTGGATGTTTTCAATGATTGTTCATTTGATCGCGACGCACGCTGACGAAAAAGAATGTCACTGTGTCATCGTCGTCATAAAAGATCAACTTGGCAGCGGCTCCCATTTTTTTTCTGTTGCCTGTGGGTTTTATGCATTCTGACGCAGGCATCATTAACTTCGATCCCCCTTTGCGTATGCCTATCCTCCTGAGGACCGTGGCCTGCTATCAAAGTGAGTGAACGCGAAGTGAACCGTTTATTTTTTTTTCGCGGGTCTTTGGAACAAATTCTGCCGCCATCGCAGTAGTGCAGTACCGATAAATCTATACGGGTGTGACTTAAGAATAATTTCCGAAATTACTGAGAAAATTCGGGAGAAAGGTTTTAAGTTTTTTTCCGGCATGTTTGTACTGTTTTACTGGAAATCTTTCCATCATTTTATATATCCCTCCCCTGTTTTCGAAACTTACGTTTGGCAAATCTTTCACGAAAATGAAGTGCAGGTGATCTCAGGAGGATATCTGTTTAGGTATGCAAATATAATCGTCCATTGTTACGCTTGGTCGGAGAATCGGTGAAATTCCGATAACCTATTCCCTCGATCCAAACAAATTATTTTTCCTGATTTTGTTTCATGTCTTTTCTTTTATGATCATACGGGAGTACTTTCGGTACCGACAAATATACCACGCACCAAAATTTCTAATAAACAATGTCAAAGGTGAAACGATTTAATTTTCAATTATCTCCGAACATAATCTTGTTTGGTTCACATTTTTGTAATAGACTATGTACGGCATACCGAATATCTTGTTTGCAATTAAATGCAACCCGCACTAGCTCCGTGACTCGGTACCGGTACCCCGGCAACGCAAAGGCGCGTTTCACCCGAGCCTTGTTCATTTTTCTGCGGCGGGCGCGTGTTGACTTAATCAGATTCCGATTTCGTGCCCATTACACCTCGCTTTCCATATTATACACGCCCCCTCGTCTGCACCTCACCCCTCCTCCTCCTCCTCCTCCTCTTTCTGATTTGTTCGTCGAGCCGACCGACGTTTCTCCAGTCTTCTATTATTGACATGCACTATGAATGCTGAACGCGCAAACACTATTAAAACAAACGAAAACGCGTCTATATTTTTTGTGTAATCCATGTTAGGTTAGGTCATGGAGAATGCATGCAATGCTCGCCAATCTGGTACCGGAGCAAAATGTCAGAGGGACATGAAACAAGTGTTAACTTTTAGCATTATTGCTACGCTCAACCATCCTCAGCCAATTCAGTATTTTTAGTTAACTTAATAGGTTACATTTTTTAATGGTACACGTTACTCTTGGTAAAATAATGGCGGCAATAATGGAAGTAAATTTAGATAATTTAAAAATGGGCAGAGTTGGGTTCGTTCCTATTTCAAAAGGAACCATTTCCAATTCTCCTTCCTCCTATTAAAATGGAACCCGTTTCAGTTCCAGTTCCTACAAAAATTGTAAGAAACCAACCAGTTCCTTTTCAAAAGGATCATAAAACTATTCCGTTTCTTTTCCGTTCCTTCGATTAAAAAATAAAAATAAAATAACGGATGAATTGCTTTCTGAACGGATAAAAATATCTAACATTTTCTTTGTTAGAAAGTGGAGTTTTCATTATTATTTTTTTTAAATATTTAAATGATAAGAGGTGTAATATTTAATATTTGAATGTTAATTACATAAATGATCTGCACACTGCAAACGGAACGACCGTTCCAGTTCCTGTTCTTTCCTTAGGAAAAGGAACCCAGTTGTTCCAAAGTTCCTTATAAAATGAACCCGTTCCTTCCCGTTCCTACTCAACACTGCAAATAGGAGTGTATGTTCGAGTGTTTACGTTGTGACGATTGATTGGTTGTAACCTGAAATGATCGCAACATTTTAAAACTTCTTAAAACATTTAAAAAATCTTTAAAATAAAAAGGCGTCGATACATCGTGGCGAAGGTCATGACTTCATAAGTCATCAATAAATATTTTTAGAATCCTAGAAGTTGTTTGCAGAAATTGTGAACCAGTTTTCGAAAAAATGTGTTTTCGATAAGCTCGAAATAGTTGCTCGTGCACGCAACTCCATCGAGAGTTCGCCCTTACTGTAACCCCCCATTGGCACTTCCACAACCCTAACGTTTTCTTTTCTAAAGGCGATAAAAGGAAAACTTGGCTGCCTATCACGTGATCAAACACATCATGCAGAGGTGGTCGATGTCATTATCATCGTTGTCGAGTGTTGCAAAAGCTGGGGAAAAAATTGTTGATTCAAATCGCGAAGAAAGAAACGCTTTATTATCCTCGATAGTTTTGCGTGTATTTTTATTTATTTTTTTTTCCTCATGGCTCGCGCGATGATAATATATTTTATTTCTAAACGCGCGTGTGCCTACACTGTACATTGCGTTATCTAGAGTTGTGTTGTCGGCCAAGTACGCCCACAATAGGGCAGGGAGCCATCGATCAAAAAACGCCCTGCATTTATCATAAGCGTGCACTGGTTTGCGTTCAATCCCTAGATCCCGATCCGTGGAGTTTGTATATATGGCATAGATGGCGCACGAGCATTTGTCATTAATCTTTACAAGTGTTGAACGACTCCAACGAGAATGTAAGGTGTAGAGAACGAAAATCCCAATTAGCTAAAGTTAACGTCCGCGAGTAAAATATTTAGAATCATTTTCGAATATTTTCCGATATTGCGACAATAGCATTACGAATAGATCACAATAGCAGCGGTGAATCCACACTATTCTAGGTAGAAAAGACTCTAGGTACTCGAAAAGACTCTGCATTTTTTAGACCAACTTATCTTATGTGGAGCTGCATGGTTTTAGGCTTTTCAGCTCCTTGGTCGTCTCCACTTTCCGATTACGATACATGTAGTTAGTAACATGACTACACGCAATCCCATGAATCGTCTATATAGTATGTATTTAATTAATGACATGCGTCATTGTCACTCGAACAAAAAAAAAACGAGCGTTAAGTATCACCCTGGAGAAGAGAAATTGATCATCTTGTACGTGGATGTGTGGCTTGTATGATTAACACTTGGAAATTCGAGACAAACCCGATATACAGACCACCACATTGAGACTTTCCCCTAGGAGTTACAGTAATATATCTTTTGAACCTGGCTGATTTTTGTACAGGGGTGTTTGACGATATTCATTTTTCTGCTGCTTTTCCAGTCACGAATCATAATTAGTGACGTCATATTTTTTTGATGCAATCGAGGTGCCAAAACCTGGATTCGAGCAAATCACGTGCAGTAGAACTTTTTTTTCTCGTGTTAATTTAACTCTCAGAGCTAGTTCGGCGTATTTTAAATGTGTTTTTTCACCGAAACAATTTATTTTTTTATAGTTCTTGTAGTATTCTTGAATATTATCTACATTAGTCACGATTATATATTCCGTAGATTCCATCCTTACGGAAATTCGAATCCTGATCATTTGAGAACGACCCTCATTTTTATGCCATGTAGTATTTAATTAAATCGTAAAGGATGCAAATACGGATGGTCGCGATATTGCAGACGCTTACAAGACAGCAATATTGACCTTGCCTGTCTAATATTTATTTTTTTGCTATGTCTGTTCATACGATATGGTTGACGATACGATACGGTATTGATGGTATGATACGACTCAGTTGGAAATACGATCATCAAAATGCAGGGCAAACTTGATCATGCATTTGCGTAGTACAGGCAAGGGGCTACATCTATGTATGTCTATGAGTTGAGGCCATGGGCGCTTCTCGGTTTACTCGCTGGTTGCTTTTTTTAGAAATGATGCACCAACCACATAGTATGATTTTACTTTATGACACGATGTTCCTATATTACAAAAGCGTATGGTTGGTAATTAGGTGTAATCGGAAGCATTCAAATCAAGGTCGGATATTTGAACCGTTTCGTTAGATAAAAGTTTTATGTCATGATGTAAAGTTCCAAATGTTTCATAGTTTTTTTTTAAATTGCAATAGAGCGTTAATTGTCTATTAGAATTCAGTAATCGAAAACTAGATAATTATCTGTGTAAATTACATTTACAATTTGTATCCTCAGATTCTGTTCTGTAAAGTTCTACTAGTTTCTCGGAATATAGTTTTCGCATAAAAGCAATTAAAAAAAAAACGTTCTCTAGCTTCGGATGGTGTGTAGTGCGGATAGTGCACCAGGCGTGTGCGGACTATGTTCCGGTATTTGATCATCCGGCGAGTATGGCTGTAAAGTTAATATGATTATTTATTTAGGCTAGGGTTAGTTAGTATGGTTTTGGTCGCATCATGGATTCCACCAAAATCGATCAGCCGATTTCCAGAAATGATTTATTGTTTGCCGTTACACGATAAACGTTATCTGGCGTCAGGGCGGGAACTTTGTCACCCCGTTGCCGAGCCACGCTGCGTCTAACAAATTTTACCCGTCCGCTCACTTTTTTTGGTCGATATATCAGGATTTTGTGATTTATAAGCGGTCTGACGGAGCGCGGTGGTACCTATTTGCCGCGTTCAACGCAACAGTGAGCCCGCAATCGTTTATAAAAGATTCATACGCCACCGTTCCGTTTTTTACGGCTCACAATTTTTTTATTTTTTTGTCGACGAAATGAGCCGTGATGTAATTTGAGGGTGTTAATAGATTTCAAGACTCGACCAAATTTAAAAATTATTTTCGGATTTTTAGAAAATATTTTCTGTTTCTTCAGAGATTTTTTTTTTCCAAATTGCGAACGACATTTTTTATCATGCATGGTAATAGTGAAAGCGAAGTCTGTGCCATGCTGTCTTCGAAACAATGGGTCCAAACGAATGTGTCGACTTAATCCAAATGAAAATTACCCTGAGAGATAGGGTTGTATAGGAACGAAATTATGGATATCCTTCTAATATCGAAGTACGAGTGAGTACTCCCAGAATCATTTTTTTTTTAAACAGAGAATTTTTTATACACAAAGTCATTCATAATTCAATCTTTCGGCGTAATACCACCACTACCATGTGATCACGGGTAGTTAAAGTAAATTGTGACGCCAGTACAATGAAAAAATTAATGGTGCTACATGCAACTTTTTTTTGTTGCTAGGGGCGCTCATCGACTGAGCACCGTGTATATCATCGACATTAGCGCAGCTGCTTCTGTGCTGTGTTTTAGCGTCACGTCACAGCCTCTATGCAGCAGTCAGCACGCGGCGGCGTTGTAATATTCATAAGCGTTCACGACTTTTGCGGCCGTGGCCAGCTCCAGTGTGGCGATCGATCGGCGGTCTGCAGTTGAGCTCTCACGTATCCTCGTGTGACCCCTCGAAAACGCTCAAGCTTACTCGAAAAGAAGACTCGCTGTGCTCGCACCAATGGCGGAGTAGAAGATTATTAGTTCCGCTATTTTCTTTTTACGAAATGAGGCTTTTCATTCTTCGACCATTTTCTTCGACAAAATCCAGATCCAATCCAGCATTATCGAGTTATATTGGTCTCAAGGGTACAGTAACTAACTGCCGATCAAAGGGTTATGGGTTCAAGACCAATTCGGCTCATGGAAGTGACAAAGGATATTGAGGCGGAGATCCTGACAAATGTTATTTAAAATGGAAATCGGGACGTTTTTCCTTAGAAAACAACTGTAAAGATTGTAGGAGAAAGCAATGTGTCGGCATCTTTAAAAAATACATTTTCAATATGTTCTCAGAGTGTTTCAGTAGCTGGGACAAAGCTTTAACATCTGAAGATTGAGCACATTTGTCTATTCAGTAGGTGGCTAAAAATGAGTGACGTTGTTGCGTGGGTCTCAGGCGGCTACACGTGCATGTATACGACCGTTTTTAGTGGGTGATGGGGTTGCTTGAGGTGGGCCGTTGGTGAGTGGGTGAGTAGGCGAGTGGGAGGATAGGCGAAGGGGGTTACCGGGTGTCACGGGTGGAAAACGGAAAATGCGGAATGGGTCTCTCTCCGTCCGAGCTAGAGTGAATTGTGATGAACGCGAGCAGTTAGAGCGAGCTGCTGCAGGTATACAGCGCCGGGGCCGGGACACAGAGGAATTAATTACCTGCGCATTTGCACCACTTAATAGTCGACCCTGACATCGAGCCCCTTTTGCATGCTGGAAGCCGGCGCGCTCGCATATTTGGCGGGCGTGTCTACGGATTTGGGATTTAGCCACCGGGCGTCTACCACTGCACCGTGCTTGATAACACACCACGGTACATGTATAGATCACATTGGTGGTTCGCACAACTGGAAACATGGGCGCATAAAACCAATCAGAAATAATTAAGTGAAAACGTTTTTGTTTCAATTTTGTCGGGTTTACATACGAGCTAAATTGAGCCGTTGAGAATGATATTCACGCATCGTTAATATTGAGTCTGTTTTATTTATGCTTCCCTATTGAACAATAAACTCGGTATCAGTTATCTCGGTTTGTGAGGAAATCAATTATTTTTTTCCGTTTTACGGTTAAAATTACGTAAACTGTGGTATCGGGAAATGAAATTATGAACATTTTGAATAGCGATTGCAGCCAATACACATTAAAATAAAAGTGTCGCTTAGCGGCTAGTGTGTGGCCAATTACAGCCAATGCATATTTGAATATATTCATTTCAACTGAATATATTGTCACCTGCAATGATTTTAGGCTAATTTAAAATATCCACGAAATGAGACTGGCCAGTGCTAATCATGATTTAGAAAAAGTGACATGTACATTGAGGGGAAAAAGCTGTTTTAAGAGACTGCTGCACGTATAAATACTCGTAAGTAAAAAACTAGGTAATTGTATTCACGTCTAGGACGTAGACAATTAGGACGTCTTTCTATTAAGTATAACTCTCAATACAAAATGAATTCTATTAAGTATAACTCTCAATACAATACATGTCTTTCACTCTTCCGTCGACGTTCCCTATATTGGCAATATACGATCGCGTATGCTGCTAAATTAGTGCGCCGCACATTGCGAGCTCACCTATCTAATCGCGTATGTGCGAACGAAGGGTATAAAATAGACTTGGAATTAGCTATGGTCCTTCGATGTACGCTCGAAGCTCGTAACGCCAAGGTTTTTCACAAATTAATATATGGATTAATTAATTTTGTTTCGAGGTGCTGTGTTCCTGCTAGGTTTTCCACAGCGCGTCCAAAATTCAAATGAAGCTGAAAGTTTCATATAGTTTTAAGTGCAATTTCTGTTGTTTCGTACTCTTAGTACCCCTTGACTAGAACTTGTCATCAAATTTCTCCCCGTGTCAGTCGACAATTAAGATTATTTTGCCCTTCCTTACAGCATCAATCTCATACGAATATTAACTATGGTTGGCGCTCAATAGCAAAGAAATTTACAGATCATGTAATGACCGTGGATTCGGTGAGGTTGCTATACCATTTCCTGACATTGAATGTACTGTGGCGTCTCACAGCATACCATTCAGCGAGCGTGTGTTGCGGTGCAGCATCCGGGGGAGCTTTTAGATTTCAATACATCTGATTAAGCACATAGCGTTATCCGATCAGATACCTGTAGAGGCATTGTACCGCATACCGTGCAGCAAGTGTGCATTGCGGTACAGCTTCGGGGGAGCTTTTATATGTCCAAAAGCTACACTGTTTTCCGACCTCGAGCGCATCGTGACAATATCCTTTTGAATCTGTTTTTCAAAACCAAATTTATTCAGCAGTAAATTATGCTTATTGGTTGTAATCAATTGCATTTTGTTTTACGTGGTTTCGTATAAGATATTCGCGGCTTGCTGTACAAATGAACGTGTTTGAAAATGAAAATATTTTAGCACTGGTGAGACACGCAGGTCGCAGTCAGAATTGTATTGACCATGGACGAGTCAATGACAAACAAACCATTGGCTTCGTACACTGTAATTCTGGTGTCAATATTGTTGTTGAGCTATTCCTAAGCCTCGTGGGAGGGGGACCACGCGAAGCATTTTGCAGAATCGTTACTGGAGCTCTCTTTTTGTGTTCGATCAGTTTACGAGAGAACGGTTAGTAGTATTGGCTTAACATTATGCTTGGATGGTCGCTTAGAAACCGATTTCACAGTCGCGAGTTACTCGCTCGTATTAAAATGGGCTCGTTGCAGGCAGCTTTGTTGCTCCACCTGCATGCACAGTCGTGTTCACCAATGGAACGTGGAATTTTTAGAGGGTCTGCATATGCGTTTCGGGGTAGACCCGTCGTCATTTTGAATATATTTTTTTTTTTTTTTTTTTTTTTTTTTTTTAAATAA
>JAUJYS010002307.1:0-15072 GCA_033995665.1 Melogona broelemanni
TGAATTTAAAAAAAAAAAAAAAAAAAAAAAAAAAACACTGGTTGTGTACCATTTGACAACGTTCATGCCGCAATCCATTAATCGAGTGAAATCACCATTTTTTTTTTTTTTTAAACTAGCTAGAAGAAAATTAACTAGAAGCACGGCTAAACCACTGATGGCATTGTTAAGCGTTTGTCCGTGTTATACGAAAATTCATTTTAAGCTGTCTCCTCCAAATCAATGGAATTTTAATTCCGTGAGCTTCGAACACGCATCTTCACTTTCCTTTATTATACTAACAACGGAAATCCCTCACGAATTTTTATTTTTATTTGACAGTAACCAGTCTTGGTTTGACAGCAGTATCTCTTGCCACCTGTCCGATGCCGTCTCCCGCGTCCAGTGGGAAAACCAGTACCAATTCGAGCACACCACCACACTGCCTCTCAATAAATGTCACTTAGGAAGTTCATTAAAAAGACAGGTAATCCCCGGAAGAACTGTTAACGACAAGAAGGACCGAATAAGTAATGGAAATTACCCTCCACGCCCAATCATTTCTTTAGTGGTGGGTTGACCCACGGAAACAGGCCAACACTTGAAAACGGGTCACCTAGATTGGTATCCCCTTCTCATCATTTCACGCTTTCCCCCACCAATCCCTCTCCTATTTTGCACACGCCTATTACAAAGGGATTTTGTTTACGAGATACTGTATAATAAGTGTGGAACGAAACACGTATCAGCTAGTAGTGATACCGGGATTTACAGGGACTTATAGTGCCAATTGCGAAAAGCGTTGGCAAGTTTTGTATTGCATTGCACCGAACGGAATAAATCAGCTTTCAAAAGGGACAACCGTAGAATTATACAATTAAGGAAAAAATGAAATATACAGTATATAAATATCATATTATGTAGATAGCTTGAAATTGGAATAGTGAAGCGTTTGTTTTTATAATGGTTTTATTCATTAATGCAGTGTTTCCCAAACTTTTTGGCTCGCGAAGCCCTTTTTAGTACCAACTCCAAAGGCGGAGCCCCAAAGACGTCACAATTTTTAATTAATATATTTTTTATTATTTATTTTATTTTCCAGGAGTAGCCGCAGAGCCCCTGGGAAATGGCCGCGGAGCACAGTTTGGGAAACGAGACATTAATGTATTCAGTGCCAGTTGTCCATTTTTAAACGCACCCAATGCCAATGCGAATGAGCGTGTAGATATCAACCAGTCACTGACAGACAGACACCATTTTGAGAATTATAATATAGACAACACGTAATCCCCAGCTGCCACTACAGTGTTCAGGGATAAAAAAAACAGTTGTAAGTTGGGCAGATAATTATTTTATTTTCTCTTTTCAGAAATTTGCTTTAAATATTATACAAAACGTAAACTTGATTTAATAATCAGTGTTTGCGGATTTAATTCTTAGTCCGGAATTACTAAGACAAGACAAATTCGTATTTGCATATGGTGAATCTCATGTACTTTGTATTATGTCATTTGCCAATAAAACAAACAAACTAACAATCAAATCCGTGCTTGTACGTTGCCAGGTACACGTTAAATATCCCTATCTAGGCAAGGCTGAAATACTAGGTGGCCCTCTGGAGCAGAGTGCCTTGAGACAGAAATACTGAAAGATCTCCCTCCCCCCTCTAAATCAGTTCAGAAAATATTTATTCCCAACAATTTTATGACAGACCCTTTTCAACTGGGTGCGTCTCCTAACGACAACGTAATATTCCGTAGGACTACGCTACCCGTGCTACAGCCTCCAGTTATTGGCACGGTAGGAACCAACGAGAACCTAAGAACCTTTTCACCATTTTTTTTATCTCATTATAATGAGCTTCCAAACTAAATTACCGAGTTAGGAAAATAGACGGTGAGAATGTGTGTATGAAGAGGTTGGGCAAAATAATGGAAACATATATGTTTGTGCACCTTATAAAGCTGTTTTCATTATTTTGTCCAACCGCTGTATGTATACCGACGGCGGAATATTGGAGGGAAATAAAAAGAGAAGCGACGGAAAATTGATTCGAATTGAATTTTGTTTCGTAATACCAAAACCACTTGTCTGAAGTGGATATTTTTATTATTTATGTGAGGCGGGCGAGGTACAAGAAAAAAAACTCGTTAAAACATGCAAAAATATTGTTAAGAGACTCGTACACATGTAGTGTGGTGTATTTAGACTTTGACCCCAATATTTGAAAAAACAAGCTGAATATTGGTGAAAATGTTTAGAATAGTGTTCTGATTGATTTCCCAAAAATCCCAAAAAAATCTATCTCGGGGAACAATCCGCCATCAAGGAAAAATGGCGCCCAAAATCCTAGAGAGATGGCAGCTGGAATAGCCAGACTGCAGGATCCACCCCTAAGCTCTGGACTCCCTAATGGAATCTCAGGGGTGACGCCAGTACTAGCCATCGGTACGTACGTAAAATTGACAAAACAATCCCCCGTAAACACATTCCCTTTTTTACAAATAACGGATAAAGAAAAAAATATGCGTTGTTTGTGATATTTTTAGTTGAATTATGCAGCAAAAATGTAGTTTGGAACTTATAGGACAGCTGTTTTGAACAATAAAATTATATGAAGAATTTCGATAAAAGATAATCGTTTATTCCAATTTTCATGTCTCCACTTTCGTACACTACTATCACGCAGTGTTGTGCAATGTCCAATGAAATTGTAAATTACACAGTAGACTGAAAAATGAAACTTCGACGATCTCGTTTGTTTGCTTGCAGGATTTATTCTGTACGAAAATGGCGTCCCCGTATTGGGCTACACTGGCGATTCTGGTTTCAAGCGAACCCTTTACGATCAGCTGATGGTGGCGCCAAACGTGATCATTGATGCACGTTTCAGCTCAAGCTACGAACACGCAGGGGTAAGTAACCTCAACTACCTACGTATATGCACTACATTCAATAAAGGTTTACCGACATTTACCGAGCAACAGCAATGCAAGATTATTAACAGAGCTGTAAAATATCGTTGAATCGACTAAGTGAACATAAGCTTCAATGGGCGTGTGGTGTTTGGCTTTAAATTAAAAAATAATAATAATTAAATGTCATAAATGCACTAATGATTACGATATTTCGTTGAAATTGTTCAAATTGTTTAAAACAAATTACTCGTAATTTTCTCAGCTCACAATAAATGAATAATATTTTTTTGTTATTATTTTTTTCAGTTTTCCGATGTGATAAACTATCTGGAAAACAAAAAGGTAAGATACTAGCGATTACGGGAATATTATTTGGCCACACTGGTTTTGCCACTCCGAATTTTGGTCGTATCAAAAAACACAAACCAAAGTCAGTTTTTTTCGAGATGACCTCAACAATGTGCATTGTTTTAATTTATCACAATCAATGCAATGATTCATTTTTTAAATAAAATTAGGACGATTCTAATTTTCCTCCCACGAATTTTTAAATTAGCTGTCACAACAACAGATTTTCATCACCGGTTACGGCACAGAGTCGGAATATCCAAGCGAAGGAATCGCTAACGTGACGCAAATGATCACGGGAGAACGTTACTCGGTCATTCGAGGAGACGACACCGTCAGACCAACTTTCGAGAGCAGCTGGGAGCGACCTCTACGTACGAACATAACAGCCGAATACCTAGTGCCTCCGTCACACGCATAATCATACCCTAAAGCCACAGACAGGGATGGAGGAACAAAGAAGCTTCGCACAAAGCTGTTCGCGACTGTCGCCAGTCTCGACACAAAAGAGGTACTGACACGAGCGCAGCGAGAAACAAAAAGTTCCTATTGGGCAAGATTGAGGAACGCGAACGAGCAAGCCCATGTTGCTGATAATTTTTGCTACCAAGTGTCCACTGTAATTCGCAGCAAGATAGCGGGTTAGACCAGCTAAACACAATATTTCTCATCATTTAAAATGTATGCTTAAAAGTTAAGGAACGTCTGTGGCGAATCTCAATGATAACCCACCACCATATGGCAAATATAACATCCTCTTATCTGGATCTGGCAGAAATACTGATATTTTTCAAATGTTCTTTCAATTTCTATTTTTGGATGGTGACAAACGTGGCGATGTTTTTTCCAGGAGGGCAAGCCTAATGTACATATGCGTTCCCACAATCATTGTATACGTAATTTCATGTAACGTCACGTATTTCATGTACATATTTATCATCGCAAATTGTAATCACTCGTAGCTACGTTGTCTGGGACATTTGAGTCGTCAAGCATTGCTACTATGACGCCGTAACTAATTTTTTGTATAGCAGTATTATATAAACGAACAAAATACCATACTTTAATGTCGCCGAAACTCTTGGATCACTAAAGAACATTCACTCCCGAAAAGCCGGGGTCAGTGCAATAATAATGTAATTCCCCAATTATTCGAAATATAGGCAGTATTTTTTTTTCTTTTCTGAAATTAAAACATTAAGATTGTAGAACGAATAAATACCGCATTTGTATTAGTGTAAACCAACGTACTTCCGAATAAATTCATTTTTCAAGTAATTGTTTCACAATCGTCAAAAATTGATTCCAAATATGGTTATCGCAGAATTTTACAAAACTTACAGTAGAAATTATCTCTTGAATGAATAGTTAAACGAAACCATTGATTTTTAAATGTTTGTTGTACGTGCGCGTATTGGTTACATAGCAACCATACCATAAAATGACGAATGTCTAACTAGTCATTCGTATGCAACAGCAGCGTCGTGTTTAAACGTGCTGATAAAAAATAATCTGGCACATGTCCATAATACTTATAAGTCATTTAAATTTTGATAATATGTGTATCTAAAATAATGTAATAAGCAAGGGCATGAATGAAACCTATTCGATATAAAATATTTTTAATCGAATACGAATACAAGTATTAATTCCAATGTCATTGACTAAGCGAGCCGCTAGGTTAATATTTTGGTTCATAAAAATGTTACTTTATTTGTAATTTCAGATAACGAATCTACGAAAGCGATAAAAGTTTTATATTTTATTTCGACAATCAATTTTCACAAACATGTGTGACACTCGCATTTTTTTTTTAATTTTTGCTTGAAAGGGATACAGGTGAAACTAAAGAATGTTTAATCAATTGATAATAAATTATTCTTTAGCGTCAGTATGCTGCAAAAAATTTTCATTAAAAAAAGGTAAAGGGAATATTATTGTTTAACACAAATCAACGTACATTTTTTTTTTAAATCACCACACGGCCTTCATTATAACCCGGCAGCTGACATGCTAAAACTTCTCAATTAGTGAATCACGCATATTTTCCCCGCTTCCTTCGCTCCACAAGCATCACAATGTCAAAAAACAACGGTATTTTTTTTCTTCCTGACGCCCAACACTACAGTAACAGCTACACAGCACAACATTCGCGATAATCAAGCAACACACGGAGGTGTTCCGACACACCGACCTAGATCAAAAATTTTCTCAATACGTGATAAAAGACGTATTTTTAGGAGTAAGGGGAACTAAATGTTAACATTAAATATTAAATGCTACAGTTTCGAAATAAAATATCTGCCCGTAACCGCCTATCCATACACTTCAGCTAAAGCTCGCGAAAAAACTCTCATATTTCTGTTCGAGTAATTGTCAAAGCTTTTCTAAAATGTTAGAAAACAAAATTTGGTAGGAAACGAAACGAAACTTACTAAACCACGAACGAAAAAAAAAAAAAGCATTGCAGTCTAAATACAAGTCGACATATTTCTGCTTCGGATTTAACAGTGCGAAAAAGTATAGCACGAATTAATTGATCACTCAAAACGAAAGTTAAAGCGTAAACGGGGATTTTTAGAATTAATGCTATCAGATATCACGGTTCAAACAGAAAAAAATGGGGTGTGAGGAGCGTCTTACGCGTCCCCCACAAAACGTGCGGTGAGGATTTTTTTTTGGTCATAGAAAGAAGCAGCTGTACCGCGCGGGGGTTCGATCGTCATGCATGCACGTGTAATCAAATGCACCACCCCGTCAAATTTCTATTTGTAGGTGAGTCAGTGTGTGTGTGTGTATATATGTGTGTGTATAAACGCTGTGCTGGTCTTTTTTCGTTTTTTGTATATGCTGTGGAATTGCAGGTACCGTTGGGGACGTGTCGGCGGTCTTAGTCGGGCGGGCGCTTTTCACTGTTCTTTTTTGTGAAGTCCTCGGCATTTTTCATGAACTTTTTGCGGTCCTTGGTGTACTCCTCGGCCAAGTCGGCTCTCAGCGGATGCTCGGGTTCCGGATCGTTGACCAGAGCCACGAGGGCTTGAATAACTACGCAGAGATTGGCGGAGGAAGGGTGAGAAATCGGGATACAATTACAATGTGCATCCACAAGCAGCCTCGGATGGGGCTTATGATGCGGTCGGCTGGCCAGGCAAGGAAGAAGATGTCTTATTTTACCACTACTATTGTTATATTTCGTGCTACCATTCCAATATATTTCCAGCTCCCCGAAAGGGGGACGAACTGATAATGTGATGCTTAAGTTTGATCATGCTTAAGCTTCTGACCTAAGTAGGGATCTTTAATGCGTACCCAACAACATACAGGCGCATACTTATACTGTTTTAAACTGAGCTGACCTGATAATTTGACCCTGCGACGCGATAATTTTACCTATACCTAAACTTCTGACCTCTATGGTTCTTTAACGCGCACTTAAGATAGTTACAGGCGCTGCTCCTACAGGAAGGCGCAGATTTAGGATTTTCCGCTCAAGGAAGAAGAGTTCAATTTTTTTTTTATACCTTGATCAGTCTTGGTGGCCGGCTTCCAGTTCTCCGCACTGATGATGGGCAGGCAGACCTGACCCTTCTCGTCAATGTTCGGATGATATATTTTCGTCTTAAAGTTAATTTTCGGAGGCTTGAACGGATACTCGGCCGGGAAATTGATCTCTATCCTGAAGGCGCCTTTGTTGTACGGAGCATTGTCCTGGGGGTAAAAAAAACACCGGTCAAGCTATAAAACCTGAACCAAAAATAATCATTCAACGCATAAGATCGCGTTCAGTTGCCATTATTACTTTCCCCATTGATTTATTTTTTTCAAAACTAATTGCATCAGAAATTGTATAAACAATGATCTTAATAAAACACTTGAAAGTGCGACACAATGTTTTGTTTTTTAACTTTCAAAGATTTAGAAAAATAGATAGAATTGTCACCGCGCCAGAGCAAAGGAGCAACTTACCGGGACGATCAGTCCTTGCCATGTAAGTAGATTGGTCTCGTCGACTTGTATATCCCTGAACGACTTCATCCCGGACTTGCGGATGTCCGTCAACTCCTAATTACGTATGAAGTGTGGGGGAGGGGGAACATCAATATTAATGAGTAAACAATCGAGAAATGAAACTTCTTATTGATAATGTGGTAAGATTTTACCTAAGCATTTTAAAAGTATTTTTATTCGCGAACAAATGTTGACCTTCTCGCTTGATAATTCAAAACAACGGTTTGTTTCCTAACACTTACGCCAGGGTTGAGGAAGTACACTTTGAACCCGCAATAAAAAAACATGGGCTTGGTGCACGAGATTAAAGGATGTTTGGAAGCTTGTGCATAGATATGATACAAACGAAGCAGCCTTGAGCGTACCACTCGTACGCATTATCACGATGATAATTAAAAACATTGCATCAACCAACAATGACACTTTTGGGCAGCAGTACTGAAGGGTGGTTGGAAATAGACAACGTGCGATAAAGATTCATTGGTGGCACAAATGGCAATTGAAACAAAAAAATAAGTTACTTAATTAAAAGAAAATGTAAGGGCAACATTCGCTTTAGTTCACATTTATTTGATTCTCCGTGCAAAGTTCTAAGTAAACACTTCTTTGCAAATCACTTTATTTGATTCTCATTGTTTGTACTGGCGCAGAATGTATGAAATTAATAAGATTGTGGTGACTACATTCTGATTCTCATTGGTACGATAACGGTCTTTAGACAATGGAAAGTGTTCATTGACTAACGACAAATAAATTAAAACGGCGGACGCAGAGGTTATTTAGTAAAAATATAATACACGTACAGATGATGTACGAGTACACAAATTGGCTTTTAAGATGAAAGAAATAGACCGATCATCAATTTATTCTTATTTAGAAAATACCAGCACCACTAGAGCCGGTGAAAAGTTGCCCCATCATTTGACAATTGCAAAATTTAGTTACAAGAATTCAGCATCAGTGCGCTGGCCAATAAAGTAACATAAAGTGACATACAAGCACACCATGAAATATTATTTTAATTCGTCATTAGAATTAATCAGAAATACTTGGAAATCTAGTTAGGCTCGAAAAAAAAAATAGGCAAGGAACCAATGAGTCATTAATTTAGAGCCTAACAAACGATAATTTTAGTTTCATAATCTGGCCGATTTCTTTTTAATCACAACTGTATTTGCTCCCCACCCCAACCAAGAAAGTAACCACGAACTCAGCCAATGAAAATGATACAGAATTCCACCCCTATGAGCCACCCATATATTAACAAGGCCTTCACGGGAGGTTCACAGAAGTACAGAACCAATTTCTAAATTTCAATTTCGCGAGCCGCGTTTAACCATCCGTCGGTTTTAGACAGTTTTTCAAAGCGATAAACAAACAAAAGGTGAACTTTAATTAGAAAATGAAATGTATAGTCATTGTCTTGAGGTTTTGAAAGGGTGATTCACATCGCAAACGTCGGCGGTTGCCAATACCCCATTGACACAATACTAACGCATACCAATTAAACCGTTGGGCGTCGAAACATTCAATTATTTTCTATTCACATTGAGAAAAGGTGGTCAATGAATAAAAACGCACCCGCCTCGATCCCGATTATATTTTGTATGTGAACTGAACAAAACAGAAATAAGCCTACTTTAACCTCGAAAAAATGTGGTCTCTGGAGACGCAATCCCTACTTAAGCTCAATGGTATAGATCCTCGCGATAGCACTACTGCAAACTTGAAAGAACAGCAAACAATATTCAAATATTTAGGACAAAATTATGAAAATGTTGAAATTAATTTCTTGAACATTACCTTGTGCAACCTCCTAGTGGCAGCCATCTTGAAATAATCCAAAGAAGTTAGGCGATAGAATGCTGAATGAGTGTGTATCGATTTTAGTAATGGCGTCGTGCCCGTCATGAGAAAGCGTAAACCTAAAGTGTACTTATCAAATTTGCCAAGGCGTGTTCACTACTATTAGCGTAAACTTGGCGACAAATTCAGCTTGAGAAATTATCCATTCATCGTATGAAATGGTTTTTTATTTTTAAATAATTAAATATTTTGAATACATAAAAGGTAAATTATGCCGACCCAGTTAAAATAAAATTGAAACAATTACAGTGTATTTAAACACGCTCATTTATGTGAAAAAGGTGCGCTCTCAGAAATTGTTAATTCTAATGACAAAGCCTTGAAAGTTGACTAAGAAGCAGTACAATCGCTAGCGCCACCATACAGCGTGTTTACGTTTAAATATTTTTCTTTGGTTAATCGGATGCGTCGATATGCGGCGCTAAAGAGTGTAAACGTTAATTAAACTCGTCCTTTCTATGGCTTTGGCAAAAATTAAACATGGCTTCCGACCGACTCTTCGTTGATCGTAGTTAATTTTTATTGTGATTGGTTTTGTGCGTCCTTTTCTAAATTTTTATCATCATGGACAACTTTTAATTGGACCTGGTAAGCATTCACGGTCTGGTGCAGTGTACCAATGTTATTTATTTTTCTGAAATATAAAAAATTCCACTTTTTTGCTAACTCGACAACAGGTTGACCGCTAGGCTTAGCCATTCTGAGAAGTGCTAGATTACGGTTGCCCTCAAATGACCCGGCGACTGTGCTGTTATAATTGCAGCTGTTGATCACAATTTCTTAATTTCGAAGAGTCCAGACGTTAACCTGGCCCTTTTCTAACAACAATGTACCATTGAAACCGCATTATGTAAATTAATTATTTGGCCGACTGGGTGCGGCTTTCGAGAGTAGTAATGCTTCCTTCGGACGCCGCACAACTACCATCTTGTTGTTGAACCTTATGTTAGCATGTTACAACGATTAATCATTTGCTTGGGGGAAAAACATTTTTACTCTCGTGAGCGTCTATAGCGTTCACGGACATATCGAACTCAGAAACGCGCAAGGTCATTAAGTTATTTGACCCCTGTCATGTTGAAGATTTCGGATATCTAGATCAAAGGTTGCATTAATAGGTTCTTCATTACACAACCTGTGTTGTCAGGCGAATTTTTTTCTGAAAGATAAATTAACTGTGACATATGTAACCGAAGAATTTTCCTAGAAAACTCGGGATCCTGCTCCCACAAGTCACCCGGTCCGGAGACGACGCGACGCGACACAACAACATACATTTGATGATTTTATTTATTTGTATTCTAGCAACCATAAAAACAAAATTATCGGCTTCAACCGATGTAATTAATTATCCAGAATCGATTGTATGACCCGTCTGGCCCAGTCGGTATTGCGACCAACTGCGGTGCGGGCGGTCCCGGGTTCGATTCCCGGCGCGAATGGTGAAAATGTGCCCCTTACATATTGCCATAGCGACACGAGGGATAAAGAATATCCTGTAGTGCTATTCACAGGAATAAAAAATAAATAATATTCTCACCATTTCCATTCATTCGTAGCTCCGCGCAATCTCTTCGCAGCCAGCCATCGGCACCATGGCGGCGCTTATCTCGTCGTTCCTCTCTCTGGTGCGCCCGTTCCAGCAGCAGCCAGCCCTGCGCACCTGCTACGGCCTGCCGCTGCCGCCCTGCGTGCACCAGGTGGTGGAACGGGACGTCGTCGAGCGCTACCGCCAAATCTTCGTCATCGGCGACGTCCACGGCTGCGCCGACGAACTGGGTAATTTACTGGAGACGGCCCGCGCCGACGACGCCGACACGCTCAAGATCTTCGCCGGCGACATGATCAACAAGGGCCCCGATAGCCCAGGCGTGCTGCGCATGATGCGCGCCATGCCCCACTACGCCGTGCGCGGCAACAACGAGGAGTCGGTGCTGCGCGAATGCCGCAGCCGGGACAACGCCGCCGCCTACACCTTTCCCGACAAGTACCGCTGGATCGAGCGGCTGGCGCCGGGCGATGCCGAGTACCTGAGCGCCCTGCCCTACAGCCTGGAGTTACCCACGCTCAACGTGGTGGTGGTTCACGCCGGCCTGGTGCCCGGTCTGCCGCTCCGGGCTCAGCAACCGGAGGACATGGTGACGATGCGGAACCTGGTGGTACGGGACTACTACGACGACGTGGGCATCGTGGCCACCGGGGAGGTGGACCTGGGCACGGCCTGGGCGCCACTGTGGCGCGGGCCGCAGCACGTTTACTTTGGTCACGACGCCATGCGCCAGTTGCAGCTGTACGATTTCGCCACCGGATTGGACACGGGATGCGTGTACGGCAAGACTCTGACCGGTATCTTTATCACGGGGGAGAGGCGCGGCGAGACAGTGTCAGTGCCCGCTCGGATGCCCTACAAGAAGAGTAAGGCGGAAGAAGTCTGACATCGTCCCTTTGACGTCGAGATATAAATCTCTTCTCTCTCTCCCTAATGGCGTTGCTGTTATTTGACGTGACAAGTTTGCTCGAAGCCGCGATCACGTTAGTAAAACTTTACCCTTCCCCATATCCTCATTTTTCGGATTCTGGACCAACACAATGCGAGAAAAATGCATTTCTGCGGTGTCGCGGTTACCTTTTCTGAACATTGGCTTCTCGAGATTTGGCTGACTAGATTTTGATTTCTAATTTAGACTAGTTTCGGTAATTTTACTTGTTTGTCGGATGACCGTGCACAGGGCGCTGGGGAAGCATGAACAATCACGTAATATTTGATTTTTCTTGTGGGGCTTGCTCTCTATTTGCCGAGATTTGCACTGTATTCTTTACCAAGAGTAAATTACGTGCGACACAATTTCAAACGTTCGATTTCATCAATTTTCAAGTCGATCAGACATCTTAATAAGTTGTATATCAAAAAATATGTGTTTGATTGGATTGCGCAAACTAATTAATTACGATAATCGAAGAATCTCGAAGACGAATATTAATCTTGCCATACATGTACCATTCACTTAAAACGTCAAATTTGTCTTGACGTCACATTTGGTTGTCTATTTTCGATTCTCTACAATCTCAACTTCGTCAGATTTTTAAGCAAATTTATATTGTGTTTTTAGCTTGGTTGAGCGGATGCTTTTTTGTTTGATCATCACTTAAAATCCTTTTGTTCATCTTTTCAAGGTGTTCACTGTTCAATTATTCATTAATATAAAGTTTAAATAAACTGAGCTATTTTCTTTAGTGTTTAGTTGTATAAACCTAGTTAAGACTGAATATTAATACACCGAATCTGTCCTGAATATCCATAATTCATTGTTAAGCGTGCCATATAAAATGGAAGAGACCAAAGCCCATTTTCTTGTACCAACGTTATGTAGTTGTGCGGATTGTTAAAAGAAAATAGGGATTTCTATTTGGGCACTCAAATTCATGTCCAAAAACACATACAGTATATTTTATTTGCCTTTTCTGACGATTGTGGTTGTTGGTTGCTTATAACAGAGTATGAAGGTTGCGGAGAAAAACACCTTATTGTTCTCCTAGCGCTGTAACCGTTGGTTTACAAAGTTTTAAAAACTCAAAAGTATAGGCTTTCGATTTCGCGGCTATTTTGAGTTTTTAAAACTTTATAACAGGGTAAGATGAATTCTAAAATTGGTGGATCACCAAAGAACCTGGAATACTTGCGTACGAATTTATCTTGTTGACTAGCCAAAAATTGCGGTTTTATTCTGATTCGGTATCGAGACATGTGGTTAAACTTTAAAATTTTGTGTTTGAATAATTTAAGAATTTATAATAAAAATATAATCACTCATGCTTAAAAAGACGACGACTAACTCTATTTAGGTTCTACTGATATAGGAATACATGCTTCTGCTTGAGATTAAAATAATTCAAGGTTATTTTACAAAAGAAAATGTTTCACTCTCAATTGCATTAATATTGGACAACTGTCGACATTATTAATAAAATAATTACATGTATTTGATTATTTCCCGAATTGAATCGATTTTTAACAAGTTATTTTAAGAGGGACGATTCATTTTCAGTTATTAACCAGCCGATGTTTGTGCTAACTATCATAACAAACGCATGATCGATCTTATATATGGAAGAGAACGTGTAACTTGACGTCTTACATTTGTGTGGTAGCACATGACGGGTATATTGAATAAATACTTGCTTTGAAAACGAAATAATTACATTCTGAAATAAGTCTTGCAAAAACAATGATTTCTACACACTGTATCGTTGAAATTGGTACGAAATTTGACACTGAACTTTCATTTTAATTGACATCGAAACTAGTTGGGAGTTATATGAGTAAAAGTCTGAATCCATTAATCACACGCCTCTTTAGTAATCACACATTTTAATAACAAATCTGTGCGTTAATTGTGACTGATCTTATAATAACACGATCTTAGAAATTCTGTTAATATACAAAATATAAAATATTGTGTTTGTAAATATATTCTATAAATTTAAATACCTTGTTCAGCAAATCTAAAATGTAATTTCGAAGATTTCGTTGGCATTTGCTGCAATTCACTTTCAGTAGTACCAAACGTAGGAAATTTGCTGCTAGAACTAGGAGCTAAAGTTCTACTCAATACAATACATAACTCTACATAACATACTCAATACAATACATAATTCTAATATTAGATAGGACTCTTCAGTATATATGTTCAGTCTGCTTTGCAGTTGGGACGTACTAACTTGGACAATTGTGTAGATGCTAAAAAGTGTAAATAATAAAATATTGGCCGTGAACTGAAAAATATTTCCTTCGATGCTACGATCACATATGGTTGCGGGTCAGACGTGGAGCTACTTGGGAGTGGCGGAAATGCTCTGCAAAAGCATTGCAATGGACCGGCTGTAAAGAGCGTTGTCGGCAGTAATAATAATAATAATAATGGCGAGTCTTTAGATGTTGTCCAGCAGAAGGCACAGATCAGTCAAATCGCAGGGGGAGTAGCACTTGTAGTCAAATTTACAGCTGTTCGAAGAATGCGACACGAGCATTTGCCGAATTTGCAGTTATCTATAAGTTTAAAAAATATATATATACAATTAGAAATGTTCTAAACGAGAGGGACGGGTCCGGTACAGCGCCGGGAAAAAGACGAACAGGGTTTTGGCAAAACCCTCTTAATGAAACAGAAAACGAGGACTTTCACTGTACTTTCCCTCTACTGTTCAGGTGTGAACCGACAACTGCCAATGACTAGGCCTATTAAGCACAAAAAAATATATGAAATGTTGGAATTTCTCCATACCAGAACGAACATGCTTACCTCAGCTGAAATAGCTTCCTGGAATCCTGCACTAATTCGGTTTAGCTAGACATGTTTCTGAGTATGGTACCCCTCAAAAGACACGTAATTATCATGCTTTCAACTCACACACAGCACAGTCACAGTGGACGGTACCGGTACACCAGTTTTGATAAGATCAAATCGATTCAGCGTTGCATTTTACACTCACATTTTGTAGTTTATGAGGTATGAAGGGTTCCAGTGTGCCATAATAACGAATATTTGGCGGGTTTTAGAGGGTGTTGCCATTGGCCCCCCTAAAAGGGGCTGCTTGCGGGTATATATTGTAATTGTAATATATCCTACATTATTTGAATAGTTTCTGACTTTTTGGGCTGGGGACCTCGAATAAATTTTTCTTGTTACTTTGCCAAGAAAAATGTTACATATTTAAATATAGTATCGTCGAAGTAAATCAACGATGGTAGGATGAAAGTTTGTCGAAGTGAAGATCAAAAAATTATAGAATGTTAATCACGAGACCGCGTGATTCGTACGGCCCCCGTGGTACAGTGGCTATAGTCATAGACTACTAAGCGGGTGGTCCCGGGTTCAATTCCCGGCGCATTTCGATTCCTGGCGCGATTCGATCCTGTGGTACTGGAATGTGCCCCTCACACATCGCCATAGCG
>JAUJYS010002308.1:0-15072 GCA_033995665.1 Melogona broelemanni
ATGGAAGCTCAGGGGTGACGCCAGTACCCCAGGCTAACGAATAAACGATAGCCTGCGCCGGGAATCGAACCCGGGACCGTTGGCTTCGTAGCATGTCCCCATACCCACTGAGCCACCGGTTCTGAGCAATCGGTTAAATGCGACTGTCAGATCTGATGGCGCTTTTGTGTTCCCTTTATGCCAATAGGTAAAACAAAAGACCCTGATATTATCTCGCCATCGACGATTTCTCCTCAATCTAGATTGTTAGAACCGCATACCAAGTGGCTACACTAAACTCAAAGCCATCAGCTCCAGGCGTAATTTCTCGCCGACATGCAGATTTATAACGCTTTCAACACTCGAAACGCGAGACGTGTCTTCATCAAAATTTCACCGCTCTTCCGACTGGGCTGCGTTCACCTTTCCAATTCCACTGCCAAATCCCATTTTATAAACACACAACTTGAAGTTAGGACGTGCGCCTTCCCCCACCAACCAAGTACCACATTCAATATGGTGTGTATTTAATAGATGACGCCTGCGCAAGATTTCTTGTATAATTTTACGGCCGATGGCACAGACAAGACCGCGCGGTCCACCGTTTTATCACGTCCACCCCACAAGGTACACACACATTGAACGGGGGGAGGGGAGGGGAACCCTAAACAATAACGTTGCCTATGCTACTGTGTTGGCTGCTGCCGTTAACCCAATTAAAGGGCAAATATGTATGCGGATAAGAGGCGGGTGGTAGCGGCGGGCCGTAAAGTAGCCATGCACACCTCGTACAGGTATGAGTAAATACGTCACGCGCGTATGGGCTGGATTATTTATATATATTTTTTTCCTTTATCGCGAATACGTATATGGGGTTGGATTGTCTAAAAACAAATAAAGAATTCAGGCGTAAGTTGTTTTTTTACATTTCTGATCACTGTAGTGATTAGCTATAGTTTGTGTGAGTAGTGAAAAGTGAAGTTAACCCTTTAAGCGATACGTTTATTTTGGGACACTCATCTCTCGCCTTTAAGTTTTAAGTTCGAGCTACAGCGCAGTGGATAAATTGAAATCCGATTCGCATTTGTGAAATTGTGTTAATCACTATGGGATTTGTAAAGGTTAAAGAACATGCCTATATCTCCCGTGTTTATGCACACGCAGTGAACGTGGACGAGTCAGGCTCGTCAATAGCGCTTAAAGGGCTATACGGTATCATATTTTCTTGTTTGCGGCGATCCCGAGTTCTATTCCCGGCTGGAGCTTTCATTATTCGATCCCGAGGTTATTGGTGAAAATATGCCCCTCCACAATTGTTCAAGCGATTAGAAGGTACCTAATCTCTTGTTGTGATATTTCTTTCAGTGGTGACGATCATTGATTGTCATTAAAACAATTGGGTATATTAGTAGACATAATATGAAATTTTATTTTTCTCCGTTCATCTGACGTAGTTTCTTAAGCTATTCGACATAATCCTATAATGTTTTCAAATTAATACAAGTCGTGGTAGTACAGTCGGTAATACAAACGATTGTGGTGCGGCGTTCTGGGGTTCGATTCCGGCGCAGGCTCTCGTTTATTCGATTTCGGATTTCTGGTGAAGATATGCCCTCACTTCAGTATAATGCTCGAGCTCTTAAGAGGGTCGCAGAACCTCCTGTGGTGATATTGACATCGTTGATTAAAAAAAATATACATCTTCTTCAACTATTTATTATGCTGTATGTACAGGTAGTAATAAGAGTATATGTTTTGGTGAATGCTTTCAGTAATTAACTTCTATTGAAATTAATTTATTGGTTTCGTTGGAGAACCATGTTTATGATAGTTAATGATGGCGGGGAATTAGAGCGCTTCACTAGCAAACTACTATCGAATTAGGTTTATTATTTACTGAAAGATTTCAACTAAGGCAACGCTTTTACAAGCCAAAGTGACGACGTCCCAATTCAAGTTTAGTATTTTGTAATACCGTAGTGCATGTGCAGTAAGAGACAATCCTCCAAGCAGGTGACTCTGTTCTGATAGACGTGCGTGCCATCAGTGATGCGGTAGACGAAAGAAAAATTTGACCCGCGTAATCCCCGCAACATGTATGAGGAAAGTTTCAAGAGCGCGCACGATATGCGTGCTAAACGCAATTCGGGAGCAAATGCACCAACGAATTTATCGTGTTTTTTTCAACATTCTCGTCAATTTTGCAATTTTAGAGCAACGTATTTTTTTTACTATATTTGAATTTGTAAAATGCCTACTTCTATCAACATATTTTTTAACATATTCATTTAATTCTTTACTTAATCGTTAATTTAATAGTCAATTAAATCGATATTTTTTACATACAATGTAGTCATCTAAAAATTCGAAATAAAAATTAAAATTGTCACTTGATTTTAGTCATAGCGATCACCGAACAGCCGTAGGGCAATCACTACAGTAAAGTTGTTTGGAAGGTTGGTTGTCTAATGATTGTTTTGTTGATTGTCGATTGGCTAAGATTGTGCTGTTCCTCATTTCCGAAAATCTGGTTCACATTATTATTATATTGAGGTAGGAGACCTAAGCGATGTTCAGCTTATGGTTCGTCCGCTATTTGCGACAGAATCAAAAAGGAAAGAATCTTCGAATGCTCCCGTGGCCTCAAAAATGTTGCTAGCCAATAGCGCCTGAAGCGATGCAACACGCAAGGCAGGTATGCTCAGCGTGTTACTCGACATAGTCCCTCAAATATTTGCTCTACATTAATGTAGTACCTCCTGAGATCGAATTCCTAAACCGGACAGTTTTTCCTTTCGAAACAAAATAACCCTTTAAAAAATTGTGCTGAACTTTTACACTAATTTAAAAATAGGAATATATTGAAATATCCAATTGAGACAGAGAATGAAGCTTATCATTTTTCCAGATATTTTTTAAAGGTCTAGGATTTCACGTAAACGTTGTTTGCATCAATAACAAAAAAATAATTTTGCGAAAAATAATTGTCATCGATATGGATTTCCAATTGCGCCTGTCGATTTCTACTATAGAATGAGAGTATTTTTTTTTTTGTTTCTTTCTAGATCGCACTGAACCCATTATTTTGTGTTGACGTGGTCTGAGGTGGATTCGAGGACGGATGCCACACCAGTATAATTAAAACGTGACTAACTACTTATTTTTTGCCAGTCTAGAGAAAATCGATGATTGCTCTATAAATGAATGCCAATGATTTATGTAGCGCGAGGACGATTTCGTATACTTGCTTGGTTCTACTGAAATTGCAGCCACGAAACAAAAATGATTTTTTTCCCAAATAAATATGCATGTGTAGTTCCGCGCAAAAACAATATTCGGCAAGTGTAAATAATTACAGTGTGTGTGTCACTGTATGCCTCACCGACCCAGCAAATCCGTATGTTTATTCAATTACAGCATCGAGCTCCATGCTTGCGGTACGTACACAAGATCGTGGTTTCTGCTTGCTTCAGGGTCACTGATTATTGCGATTGAGTGCTAGTGGAATACGTTCAAGTCTTAAACATGAACTAGCCACTATTTCGGTCAGCATTTCTTATTTATTTTTGATTATTGGCAAACGAAGTACTCGTCTCAGTATTTTGTTTTAACTGAAACCCGGCCATGTTACCCGGTATAGCATCACAAATCATTGAACAATCATGCTTAAAACTCGCGAGAACATTTTTCTCATCGTCTATTGTGTTCAGGGGCCTACGAACGAACCACGCATATGTCCTTTATTCACGCAATTTATTAACGCTTAACCTCCAAAGAGATCAAGTTACACGCATTTTAGGACAAAAGATAACCTGCTAATTGATTAGTCGAACGTTTCTTTCGCAACCAATACGCACTGAAGCGGCAACGCCCGTTAGAAGAATTTTGTAACAGTCGCGACAAAGTATCTATCATTCTTCATTAGAAATGCATTCGAATTAGGGTCACCACGGTGCTGATAAATTCTAGTTTGTTTTTTTATTTTCTATTCATTGTCTATCGCACAATTCTATGGACACAACGCTTTACTGAGACTAGACATACAAAGGTGAATGCCAAAGACGAAATTTATGTATGTGTGCTGCTACGCTCTGTGAAATCTGGAGGATCTCAGAATGAAACGATTGCAGTGAGCGGCATGAGAAGCATCGTTCTGGGTTTCAGTGCATTACCGAAAACATTCTCACCGAAGTGCAAGGCCCAATTGATTTGGTAACAAAGAATGTTAGGTCAGGATGTCTGTCATACGTCAATAGCGCCACCTAGTTTACAATTGAACTTTCAATTGAAGTTTGAAAAGCATTTCAGTAGGCATTCAAGCATTTTTCTAAAGATGCATTTAATTGGGTCACACTTGGAGCAGAAATATAAGACAGCAACATCTCATTTTTTTCTGATTTAAATTTTAAAAATAAGTATAGTTTAGATGTGGTTCAGCAACACGCTGCCAGAAACGTTGCTTGTAATCAATTCACGAAAATTCACATCATGCATTGCAGCGATGTTGCGCGGGTTTGCCTTTCTACGCGGGGCAGCACAATGTCCCAACGCTAACTCCCTCGTATGACAAATTTTGCGAATCACTACAGGATTTAAACCCTTCGTATCGCTATGGTGACATGTGAGAGACAGGGAAGGGAAGGGGAATGGCAGCTGGTTATTTTTCATTAATCTGGTAATTGGTAATTTTGGCAAAATTTGGTGGATTTTCACTAATCGAATCTTGGCGATGGCGCGTCTAGCTTTTGGTCACTCGATATCTGTATTTCAGAACATCGTCTACAATCTCGAGGGTGCATTTTCCATGTTCTCAAGCAAACAGTGGCACCACCCTAATACCTACGATGAACCTGTACACAAAACTTGAATTTAAGATGCAGCTGTGTTCGATACAAAGTGCTCACCATGCCTTAAACGTAAAAGCAGTACGTTTGAAGCGGATATGCGAGAGATAACGGAGAAGAATGCAAAGTCCCGTTACGTCAAGTCAAGCCAAGTCAAGAGACAGATATCGGAGATGCTCTCCGGGGGGTGGCGAGAGGGGGGAATGGTGGGGGTAGGGAGGGCATCGAATGCCAGGTATGCGGCGGCATTAATAAAAAAGGTGGAGACACACTTTGGCAGCCAACTGTTTAGCAAACAATAAAAGGCGTTCGTCGCACCATCGCTGCCGAAACAGCTTCCTGCAAGAGATTGCATCCTCAGGAGTCCCGCGTTCCAATGGGAGCACCTGTCTGAATTTCAATGAACTGTGTCACGCAAAACATTTACCGAGCATTGAAAATTTGTAAAAGTACATTGGGCTCGACCAACTTTTTTCCCCGAATGTTGATAGATTTTACCTTTAAGATCGCAGAAGTTTTTTTGAAATAGACTTGATTATTCTCTAAAGTGAATGATTTTTCATTAGACAATTATAATATTATTACTTAAATGTGCGGCCTCCGTGGTTCAGTGGCTATAGTCATAGACTACTAAGCGGGTGGTCCCGGATTCAATTCCCGGCGCAGGCTTTCGTTTGTTCGATTCTGTGGTACTGGAATGTGCCCCTCATATATCGCCGCAGCGACGCGAGGGTACAATAACCTCCTGTAGAGCTATTCACTACAGTGATTAAAAAAAATAAAATAAATAAGTAACGGCAAATGACAGCTGTATGATCGGAGTGGCGTCCCTGAAAAAATTACTGCCTACCGTGAGAGTAATTATGCAAATAAGAATTCAGTAATTATTTGTTTTATTATTTTTGTTAAGTAATAATATGTAATTTTGGTTTGGGGGCATGGGGGCATGGGGGTGGTCGTTGGGGGAATTTAAGAGGGTAGCTTTGTCGTCGATCTGTTGTTTGCCAGAGAGATGGACGGAAGGGATCAATTTTAGATTTTAATATTCCGCGACATTATGAGTTTTTATTTACTCCCGCCCTTAATCATTGTGCCTTCTCGACAAATTCGATTCGGGACGCGAGGAAGGCTGCCATCCAAATTGTACGTGTACACATGCACACGCCAATACATGTACACACATGATCTCAGGAGGATATACCCTGTATACATGAGTTTACAACGATTGCTCGATGATTCGATCGTGTCAGATCAAAGAACCCTTTTTGCCATTTGATTGTTGGGTGTGGAAACGCCGCGGCGGCGGCGGCGGCAATTATATGACGGTATAGTTCGTTGCCAATGACCATTAAAGGCAGTGCTTGGCCGTCGGGGCGTTGATTCGCGATTTTGTTCTTTTCTGATTGATTGAAATCGAGCAGAGTGACCATGTGAAAGAACAGGTGAATATTGTTTAGTGTTTTTTTTTTGCATACAATAGTGTCGATTGATTGGGATTTTTTTAGCGCCTGTGAATAGGTCACATTGGGTGAAACATTTGTGCTATTATAATAATGCGTTTGATCAGTAAGGCTGACGCAAATGAGATATTTTTTTCAATGCTGAATTGTAAATGAAGTTGACAAATACGCCTACGTTTCGGTCGAGTGTATTTGTCGAATTTTAGTATCAAAATATACAAAATAAAATAAATAGGCCTAGACCAAGGCTGAGGACGGCAACAATTGTTTATTATTATCTAAATATAATTTGCAATTATGCGTGTGTATTTAAAATGAATAGAGCGTAATAAAGAGCTTTAATTTTATAGAAATTTATTAATTTTGCAATATATAATATATCAGTAAAATTGTCTTGTCTCCTCTACATTGAAGCAAATCGAATCTTATAAATTGAAAGTTTAGGTTGATGTAAATCCAATATTTAAGCGAATTGAAATAAGTTTTTCAAACTTATTTCCAGTGACAATCACGCATTTCATTTTTTATGAGTCAGGTTGAGTGAGTTATCTAATCTAATTATAGAAAAACGGCATCACATGTATTAGTCATACATTTACGCGTTATCAGCAGAATGTGTCATGTCGAATAACGATTCCGTGAATTCTTTGACAAATTGCACGCATAGTGATTTGAAAACCTTACCGACTAATTGTAAGTAAAGTCACGAAAGGAATAAGTCATGAGATAAGGGAATTGTTTATTGGAATTTCCAGATATATTTTACCAGTATATTGTAACCGGATGACAAACGGTAGTCCCCCCGCTGTATCGCCACATTCCGTGTGGCATTGTAGTCTTATTTCTAGGAAAATGTTTCCTACAGAAATTGGCGCCTTCGCCATTTATGAGTAAGTAAAATTTGGCTTTTGAAAACGAAACTTTTAATTCGTCACGCCGCAACAATCTGTACACCAACGTCGTGTCTTTTTTTTCTTCTATAGATGCTTATAGACACGTATACTTAGTATACAATGTCGTTATATTCGACGGTTTCGCTAGATCATTGAAACAGACCGAATTACGTGAGACACCTAATGAGAGAAAATGAATATGTACGGCGGACTTTGAAACGGACTTTCGGACTTTCCGAAAAGTAGGTGAAGGTTGGGGACCGAGCTTGCCTGCAGGGGGCGTAGTGCTCTTCGCGGGGCGGGTTGCAAAAAAAAAATTAAACTCGAAAGATTTCACGTGTTTCTGCCGGTCATTACGTTTTCCCGCTGAATGACGTATAACGGTAACGCCGCTCGCTATACATATAGCGAACAAAGGCTGTTTTTCACAATGGCCTAACAGCTGTCTACGAAAACGCCTCAAAACGTCACCACATATCGCAGGCAGTGGTACTAACTGGATAGGCGAGTCACGGCGCATATATCCACGCGCTCATTTGTTTGTGTGATTTATCGATATTTATTGGTAACGAGTTAACGAGTAACCGAACCGTTTGCTTTTAACACGTATCAATTTTGCGGCCGTAAATAGTGTGGTCGATTTATTAAACGGTGTGGTGACGATATCGCCCCGCTGAGCAATCGGAAAATTATTTCGGGGGTCCGCGTCAAGGTGCGACTTGATTCAGTCAACGCGAAATGGAACGCGGTTTTCGTTATGCTAAACAAATGGGGTGGAGATCTAACACACAGCAGAGTGCAGTTATTTGTAGGTATGGCGCGCCGCCATCGACATACTTACACGTGTAAAGTTAATGGCCACCAATTAATATGATATCGTTGCTTTGTTGGCGGGGTGTACGTGGTGGCTATGACCTCACGTCACGAATCAATTATTTCTGCGCGGTCAAATGGGACGCACAATATTTATTAATAAAAAAGCGTGTATTAATCCGCGGGGAACTCATTTTTTGCCGGCGGAGGAATTGTGTTTGGCCTAGTGAAAATAGAAGGAGGTGTGACGCTGTCAGCCTGAGTCAACCGTTGGTCATTATCGATCAAGGTTGGAAAAGACATTTCATTATAATAACAAAATAAAAAATACACAGCTTGTCAAAATGCATGTTGGCATCGTATTCCTATTATTATCAAGTATTTCATGTCAATTGATATTCAAATGAAAGCTGTCATGGCTTCAGGTGGAAAAAAGCAAAAAAAACGATCAGCGAAACTGATTCGAAAGACGTTTGAATTGCTCTAATTATTTTTTTAATAGTTCCTAAGATATTCGATTCATTTTTGTTCAGATTCGCCGTAGTGGATTTCACTACAGGAGGCTCTGTACTCCTCATATTTCTCGAGATTTGTAGTAAAAATCAAAAATATATCTGGCAACAAAGATTAATAGCGCGGTCCTGCGATAATCATTTTTTTCTACTGAAGTCGGAATCGTTTTTAGCGAACTTTGGGTCGAACATGTTCTGAAAAATCAGAAAATTCGTCTGGCCAACATCGATTAGAAGAAATAACAATTATAATTGTAATTTATCCGAAAGAACTTTGAAACGTTTCGGAAATCTTCCAATCGACGCGTACAAATTGTATCGAAGGCCTTTGAATCGTTCTGTAACTTTGAATAGCTGTAAATAACTTTGAAATTCGAAATGAGAACTCGTGTAACTGTTACAGCCAGGCAGGCGTTTCACGGGAAGGAAATTCCAAGCGGCCCGGAATATCTTACAGTTTTTCCTCGAGCGATAAAACCAGCTCTACCATTACCTATTTAGCCAATCTCTGAACCAGATTAATTTCCTTTTTTTGTCTCTCTCTCTCTCTCGCTTGCCTAAAAACGTCATATTTTCGTGCAACTGTCTGTTGTTCCGGTTGCGTTTGATCGCCCGCAGCTTCTGGGGCTGGCGCCTCGCCACCATCTCTATTCTGTTCCTGTGGTTACCGTTATACTGATTTGGTCCAATTATCAGGACCCGTAGTACCATAATTTACCAACGCAGCCAGCATTTTTGATCTCTTGTGTATGTGTCTGACTAAGCGGTCCGCTGATGTACTGCGTAGTAAGGTCGAATTTAAAACCCTGTTTTGCCTCCTCTAAAGAATTCAGTTTTTTTGGGCTTCGTTCTACTGATTAGTAATTTATGAGTCTGGAATGACTTGGCAGAAAAAGGGAAATTACGTTTTTTTTTTAGCTAATAGTAGATCGAAAAGGTAAGCTTTTTAACTGTTCTTAAATCGTGCATTTACTTCAGCACTGTCACTGTAGCTCCAATCAGATTTCCAAGCACAAGGTTATATTTACCGTTAAAACAAGTGGCTATGACTCTTGTGCATATGACGGCTATTGTGGCGTTCGCAAATTATTAGATGGTTTATTGTTGTCGAAAATTATTTGTTACTGTCGACTAAGCGCTTCTATTGACGAATTGGTAATTTAGCGGATATCGTCGCCACTAGCGTCCAAATTTGGAAATATGCTCCAGCTGGTGCTAAAGCGCAGCGCCTATAGAATTCATTTGCTCATGCTTTTTGCTATTAATTTTAAATCAATTGAATATCTTTGGGTCATTTTTGGTCAATTGGAAGAACTAAGTATTTTGTCCTAAGTTTCAAAGTGTGATTGAGATTACTATGCTATTGAAATGATAAAAATAACATACCGGTATTTATAAATATTTCAACGAAGCGTTGAGCATAGCCCAACTACATGATAAATTCGTGTATTAACAATTGCTGCATTACTTTTAGAAACCAGAACTCCACGTGGTAATATTAAGTGGGCAAATGCTGAATAGCTCGTTTTCCAACATGGTCGATTGATTTTAATTTGTTTCCCGCTCATCTTTGTGCCGCAAACAGCTATTGTTAGGAGAAAAAAAAACAATTTTAGTCTCCTCAAGTACGTGTTTGGGTGTTGTACGCTTAGAAATTCCAAGCCTCTTCCCATTTTCGCTCATCATATTGCATTTTTCAGGGTCGCAGGTTAGTGACCTACATTGATCGCAGCATGTAAAAAAGGCCCACAACATTGAAAAATTGATGTCAGGCAACGTGAATTTATGTATGAGCCCCACCCCGCGCATTTTCGGTGTCATGTTCAGAATACTCCGTAGGGAGGCGTACAACGGTTCGTATCCGGATCTGTAGTGGCTGACACCTCAAGTGTGCATAGTATAGGAGCAGCACTTCGGTGAAGCGTGTGTCCAGGGGCAACAAAATAGAACCGCTTACCTATCAATCAATTTAAATACTTGTGCATGTGCTGTTGTACAAGCAAATGCATTTATACGCATCTACGCATGTCACCTAACGTTGCAATCAGCTTATTAAAATTGTAAGTTTATGACAATTTATCATAAACTAATAATTTTGTAATTTTTGCTATAAAAGTGTAAAGTATAAAACATATCACCCGCCATTGGCCCCCTAAGGGGCTGCTTACGGGTTCAAATTGTAAATTTCATTAATGCTATTTAATTATTGAAAATTAAGTTTAATTTTTTTTGTGCAAAATAACGATGAATTTTAATGTTTTGCCTAATCCCATTATTAGAATGGGTATCATGAAAATATTTTGGCTCTCATATAAATTATATAGAGATATGTTTTAAAATGCCAATCCTGTCTACAAATGGAGAATCAAAGTTTACTATTTGTTTTTGCTGTCAGTTGAAAATAAATTTGAGTATTGGCGGGGAAAAGATATTGAGTATTATAAGTCTGAAAGCGTATTTCGTGCAAGACAACCAGATAAACTTCGAAAGCCATTTCTATTACTTCACAATCTACAGTGAACAGTGCTGTTTATAATAATTTTTGAATTCGCGCACATTGCAATTGCAAACCCCAACGCATTCCATCAAATTGAAAAAAGTCGTGTAGGCCGGCTGTTTTTTCATTTGTGAACGCCCCCATACACAGAACGGCCTCTTTTATTGGCCGAAATCACCTATACGGGTGAAGATGTGCCACTCTCGAATCTTCGAATTATCGTATCGTTCCACATGGATGCGCTGCGTTCCAAATTCCAAATAGGCACTTGGCACAGTTCAGGAATGGATTTCTGGCAACATCTACGACAAGCACAATGATAACCCTCGTACAAAAGAACAGGCCACCTGAATTCGCGAAATTGATATTTTGATGTGTTAATTTGGTAGATGCTGGTTTTTACCCCGATAAGATCGACCACCTGCCTCGAGCAATTCGAATACACGGAAATTGACACACGGAGCCAGCCTACGTGTGGAATGACTGTACATTCTAATTGAGTCCATGTACGAGGCTGAGTTGTGCCGGGCATAATTAGATTTTCGAATCGATCTTGGAGAGAAAATGGGTCTCTATATTTAGAACAACAGGTGCGCACATGACGAATGCGTACATGAGCATGAGGCATGCCATTGTCTGCCGTTTACTATTAATTCGTGATCTCTTTTTAAATGTTACTTATCATCTGGCAATGACGAGTGGACACGCTCAGTTAGTCATTTGATTTGCGGATTGATTCTTGATTCATGTTTTGCAAGATATTGTGTTTGTGAGTCATCAATTTGAAAAATGATTTATGGTTTCTGATCCTTTTTAAATTGCTGTTTTGGGTCAGTTTGCGGATCTATAAATTTACATTTTAATTAAATCCTAATTATATTTTTTATTTTTATTCTTATTATCATAATGTAAATTACAATTCATGTGAATTGGAACATTGATATTGACCTTAAGTGTTTGCTACTAATAAAATCCCCCAAATTACCCTAGCTATTTTGTGTAACCAAGGACTCTTTATTTCTTAAATTTGTTAATTTAAATTTAGGAAGAATCTTTCGACTATTTATTTTCGAAGACTTCTCAATTGCTCAAAAACATATTCAAAGTTTGCAACTCAATACAAACGACAAACAAAATAAAAGTGTTTGAGTAATTTCAAACGTGATATTGAATGTATCTATAAAAAAGTTCAGAAACAACATTTTAAATGTAATTGAATCAATAAATTATTGGCTAACCAATTCACTTACCCATCAAATACAGCAAACCGCTGACAATATCAGTCAGCTGCTAACGGTTATCCTTCGTGAACAAGGCTTGGTGACCCACGGATGCAAAAATCAGAACCAGACAGTGTCAAACTCATCCACAGAAGAATTAAAAAAAAAAAAAACTTGCGAGAGAAAACTGTTTGACGAAAACAATCCTTGGAGGCGGAGAAAATCTGCTCCAGTCTCAGTAGTAGCACACGAGACGAACGCACTCCATCCCTGTCGAACGCTTTCGCAAAATTCAACACCACCGAACTCGTGCATCAACCACGTTGGCGGAGACTGACAAAGTGTTTGGTTTGGTCGACAGCTGGCGAGTTCTATTCGAATCTCCCTCGCCTAAAAAAAATCGAGTTGCACCTCCGGATGGATACTTCGTCAGCGACACTGGCGGCGAAATTTGTAAACGCGTGCACACGCGATCTGTGCTCGTTCTAGACTGCGGGCGAAGGAGATATTTCCTCTCGCCGTTCCACCTGTTGCGCACTCGTTCGTTGTCCGCGCCACTCTGCTCTTTCCGTTGAATCTGTCAGAACCCTTTTACGTTTTTGGTGTTCTGTCTCTCTCGCCATCCGACGATCTGTGTCTCCGTCCACCAAGAGCAATGTTATAATTTTACGCGTCAGAGGACGCAAACTCTGTTCGTGCATACACTACTAGTATATATAATCCTTTTTTTTTAGGAATTTGTTTCTTCGTTTGCTATGCTCTGGGCAAATTGAAAAATGTTGGTTCTCCCAATGCGTAAATTAGCATTTGCAGTGCATGAAAACAGCGAGAACTTTTGTCCTGACTAAGACACTGATAGGTTTGATTCATTAGCTCCACTACTTTTTTCATCTACTGTACATTGATGATTGACTCGATTTTTCATTGCTTCTTTGTGAATTTTCGGTCAATTTAATTTCGATCGCATTGTTTGATTCTTTAAAAATTCTTCACTTAGGGTGCCGAGTGAAAATGGAGGTTAAATGTATATCGGATTATATATACACATTAGAAACACCCTGGGCAATTGTCCATGAGGCTTTTTTTTAAATGGCGCCAGTTAAACACACACCGTCTTGCAATTCGGCAGGGATACTCGGCACTACTCACATTGTGCACACGTGACTTGACACCTGACTACTGGGCGTACTTTTGGCGCGAGATTTTTCCCTCTATATTTATTCTCTTTTTTTTTTTTTTTTTTGCAAACGAATGCTCAGAACGAACACCTATGCTTTGGCTTTTGCTGGTATAAAATTGCACGGGGGCCTGTCGGTCGGTGGTTATGTAGGACACTACGCCGGCTGGCAGCTTGCACCTTCTTATGTTGAAGTTAATGCTTGGCTCGCTTTGCCATCACCTGTGTGGGTCTATACAGACATGTACATGTAGCCGATACATTTTGTGCTCTCCTGAGTCCCGAAATTAACGTTTCGTGAGTTCCGATGTCTCGCAAATAAACATTCAGCCAAATTTAAAGAGATAAAAAATAAATTGTCATGAATCTCTACAGTTTACTCGACGTTGTGCGTCAGTGTAAAACATACGAGTGGTACACGAAACAATACTGATTCAAATAAGGGAACGTGGTTTGATACAGCGCCGACGAAAAAGGCGAACAGAGTCTGGCAAAATCTGATGAGACCGATTCGTCTATTTATTTTTTTAACGCTGTATCAAATCACATTCCCTGAAATGTTTGAAGTAATAGACGTTCTATCTCGTCGACGTCTTAGACATTTTCTATTATTGCATATCTACAATCTTCAGGTTGTCGATTATTCAGAAATTCCGGCAATCACCTGAAACTCATGCCACTGAAACTGCAGCGAGCGTCCGCAGCGCCTCGTGGTGTCGCTAGTGAGACAGGACTGGAGGGTTAAATGACTGGAGTCACGTGGTCATGGACATATACATGCAATCGTAGAGCTTGTTTTTCCTTTTCCAAGCGAGACGAAAATCTTAGTTTATCACTTGATAGTTTAATTCAGTGAATTTATATTTCCTCCACCGTTGAATGAAAAGGGGGAAAAACAAGATTGGAGTCCACGTTTAAAACGTATCGGCTATAACGTCATCGCGATACATTTTTGCTTATTAGCGGCGGCGATATGATTGTTTTCTTTTAACAAGGTTGAGTCCAAGGATCGCGAGGCACGGTTTTCCATTATATGACGTGTTGCTAAATATTAGTCAGCAAAAAAATAATTGGATAAATTTCGAACGCAAAAATGTATTAAATCGTTCACCGCAACACATTAGTTATCCATGACTGGATTAATTGCGATTTTTTTTTAAACGTGCTGGGGTTAACTGGCCTGTTGAGGCCTGTCATTATTTTAGAAAAAATGTAAGAAAGTATAATTAATTAAAACTTTAATTATTCCAAGCGAATAGGCAAAAAAACTAGTCGTGCTGTTCGAATATGTTGTCAGGTTACTATTCCAGCAACTCCCTGCAAAATTTTATTTTATTTCTGATTTTCAAAGTGAATATTAAATTCGATTGACGGTCAAATAAGATCGACGTCGAGCATTACGCAAGCATTAATACTCTGTCAGTCTTCACAGGAAAATAAGTTATTTTTTCTCTAAAATCACTGTCGTAATCACTGTAGTGCTAATCACTACAGGATTTACACCCCTCGTGTCGCTATGGCAATATGTTGGCTGGGAGCGGTGGCGCGTTCCTGCAATTCCGCTGCTGGGAAGCGTACGAACCGATGGCTCAGTGAGCCTACGGTCCCGGGTTCGATTCCCGGCGCATGCTTTCGTTTATTCGTTAGCCTGGGGTACTGGCGTCACCCCTGAGCTTC
>JAUJYS010002309.1:0-15072 GCA_033995665.1 Melogona broelemanni
CTGTCGTCTCCCGTATGGATACGACAAACCTTAGACCCTGGGTCCACGTTTTTGGCCAAGCAAGTTGCTTCCAATAATCGGTTAAACCGTGTATTTTAACTTCGAAGCAATCTGGGGATCATCTTGAAAGAATCATTTCAAGATTTGTAGACACCACAAGTGTTAGTGCCACAGTAGAACATAATTTTTGAGAATGATTTTAATTTTAGATTATACCCTGCGTATGATTTAAAAAAAATATATAAACGTGTAGAATTCGGTACCTTTTCGAGGGGTTCTTTTTTGTCAGAAACTCTGAATAGATTGAACGAGAGTCCACGTCAGGATTCAAACTTCCGTGATAATACGCACTGCCTTCCTTCTGCGATTTTTGTTCAAAGAGAAACAATTGTTTTGTTTTTTAAAACGTGAGTGACAAAATAACAAGAAAGATGAGCGAGTTACGTCAAACTTTTGTTTTTGTTCTATGGTATGTTATTATGTGGCAAGCGCGTTCGATATTTATAGACGCTTCTTAAACGCGAATGCACCACTAAGCCTCTGGTCATCTGCTTGCACGGCGCGTGTTTCCCAGTCCGAGTATGGGGGAGGGGTTAAGATGACGCAGGAGGGCTGGGGGATAGTAGATGACGTCAACCCACCTCTTTCTTATCCTCGTCTCCTAGATACGCCCATAAACCATTCCATTTCGAACCCTGCCCCGGAAAGTCGGTACAAATGCCACTGTTTTCTGTCGATAGCGATTTGAGACGTGCGGGCCCACCGGCTGACGTTGGTGCCAATACCCATGGAGTTACTCTGCCAATCGCCGATAGATGGCGCTGATGGATGCGAGCCTCGCTGCATTCCACAGCATCACGCTATGTCCGGTATGGACGACGGTTGGTGCAGAGGATTCCCAGCTGTGACTGCATATTCTAATACACATGTCTAACTGGTTCGATCGACCAACCAAAAGTGGGAGAGAGAAAAAACAAACAAAAAAATAAGGTTGCCCAGGGCATATCAGCTATAACTGCTTCGTAGATACAGTGCATATAATGCACTGGTCCCCATATATGGATAACGGGTTGGTTGCGATTGAAAGTGAGACAGTAACGCTATTGTTTGAATTTATTTTTTATTTTTTTATTTTTATTATCAACAAATGATATTGTATGCTACATTTTATACAGTGAACAACTTAGTGGCCATCATTTGCAATTTGCTTATGCCCTCAAGTTGCTAAAGCAATATGCGAGGGCACGCAGTAAAATTTTGTACAAGATTACAGGCTTTCTGCAACTTTTAAATGGAGTACATGATACTCTCTGTACTCTCTGTGTACTCCGCTACATGTTCAAAATTATTCAATCAATTTTTCTCATTGTCACAACTTCATCACAATCAAGAAGAAAATTAAAGAACTCAAAATCAAAACATAATAAATTGACTGTTTGATTAATCTCCCTGAAACCCTGATGATTAATGGTCGAATGAGACAATTAGTCATCCAGAAATACCAACGTCATCACATGAGTTAACAACCTGTTATCAATAGTCTCAGAACAAAATGTGAAATAATAAATAATAAATAATTAACAGAAACACCACATATGCGCAACGAGTGAAGTTGATAAGCAAGTACGAATATGATAACAGTAAAATAATAATAATAATAATAGTAATAGCCACCAACACTTTTGACCAATCGCCATTCTATTGTAGTCATCCAAACGAGAGAGAGGAGAGAAAATAATAATAATAATAATAATAATAATAGTCATGAGTAATATAAATTACTAAATATAACATAATTTACCATTCGATATAAATTGCTTAACCAGTTTTTTATGAATATTATACGAGGGACAATAAAGGGGAAAATTCGATGAATTTAGCAATCTAGAAAGTTTATGTGAAGCCTCACGGTCAGTAATATGTAATCGTGTTTTCTCTACAACATATCTTCGTCCCTTCACCTTTCTTTGACTTTGTGTTGAGTTAATCGGTAAAACCATTGATCTATTTCTATAAGCGTATTCGACCAGACGTTGGCAATACATCTGCCTGATCGATAATTGATTACATTTACTCAGGAGACCAACCGTATGCATTGTAATATGACTCTCCTTAGATATATAAAACACAGATCTTAAAATAGCGTTAAATAGTTTTTGGATCTTCGAGATACAACTTTTAACATCAGATCCCCAAAATATCAAAAAAATGTTCACATGCGAGAGAAATGCGTATGGTAGTTACGTGCTAGTTCTTGTCTGACATCGACCAGGAAATTTTAATTTTGCGTAGCTTAGGCTTCATACCAACGTATAAATGTTTAACGTATACCTGAAAACGTATTTAGGCAGATATCTCACGCATTTACTTTCATCCTGAAGGAAAACGAGCGTAGGATTATCTCTACCTCGAAAAATTCCGGAGCTCTCGGCTAAGAATTGAACACGCGATCATGGGTGTACTAGTCCAATGTGCTAGCCACTACACAATACTGTACCTCTCAGTGCATAGGAATCAAATGAACAAATATTTATAATCGTCTACATTTCTTTACGTGTTTCTCTTTTTGGTGATGTACTGGAACATGTATTCCATTTGTTCAAACTTTTGGATCTCATCTCGTCGTCGTCCTAAACGATTTTTTTTAAATATTATTTCATGTGACTGTAGTCGTTAATGTTTTTAGTTTTCTGTACTAGACATCGTTTCTTTCGATTAATTTGCTTGTTTTTCTATGCAAATACTTCATTAGTCACTAGTCATTTTTATTTTTAATTGCTTTTGGAACTCTCCCTGGATGTGGTGCTCGAATGATAAGCTGGAACTCTCTAGTTGAGCTAACATTTCCCGAAACCACCTCTTCGGACATCGTCTTCTTTCCCTCATCTTTCTTTGCCTATCCCGTCCCTCGTCCGCCGCCGCCGCCACCACCACCACCACCACCACCATCATGGTTGCCCCTCTCCCTCCGCCACCAATCCTATTTTTTTCCATTCCCTCGCAACTCTCCAGCCTCTCTCACTCTCTCTCGCTCTCTCGTTGCATTCTTTGTCTCTTTGTGAAATTTATCATGAATTCGCTGCCACGTTCCCATTTTTTGTGCGCGTACTTAGCGTCCGTTTATTGATTGTTCGACCTGCTCCGCCCCACGCTCTCGCGGCTGGTCACTCGCCGAGTTATTGATTTCGCATGCTTGGGTCTCTTTCCCATCGTTCTGGTCGGAGAAACGGTAGCCATGAACCTCAATTTTTACGAAGGTTATGCATAGAACAAGAAAAAGTTGTGCTGAAGTGCTTACAGTCGCAATTGTTAATCAATAATTTTTAATATTAAACATTTTTACAACTTTATTAAACAATTTTTTTAAGACAATCTGTTTCGTGATCGATTTTTTTTACAATTTCTTTAAAAGTAAAATAAATCTCCGAAATCAAATTCTATTTATTTAGACAGAATAACTTCGATTGTAGAACTTAATTTATGTGAGGGATAATTAAAATCAAATTTAAAAAATGATATTCAGCCACTTGGTGATTATAAGTTTAGACAATGAAAACCCTTAGGACTAAAATATTTAGCAATTTTATTAATTAATTCAATTTGTATGTTGCTCGAGCTCGAATTTTTCTATAATGGCCGCAACACACGCATGCAGGTTTAATTTTAAAACAGTGAGCGCAATGAAATTTCTGAATGCCGAAAGTGTGTGCTGCCCCTTTAACGCATGCAAACACACATAGCTCGGCTCGTCACAAGCGACAACCCGTTGTAGGACAGCAATCTCCGTGTAGGAGGGCAATCACACATTACACTGCTTAAAGCGTGTACTAGCAAAATGATAAATATGAACAAAATGAATAAGACTCTACATGGAAGTGCGTACAAAACAATTATGAATCGCATGTGTTTCATTTGAAAAAGTCTTGTCCTGGTATAAAAGTTACTCTAGTTTTCAGTTCTTGTGTCTGAACAACGTTACACGGCCTGAGAGACCATATAGATAATATCAAAAACATCTATGGTTGTGTGGTGGCGACGGGGGTGTATCGTTATTTTCAAACAAAAAACGCGACGAGCAAAGTGCCTATAGCAATAATGCAGTGGCCATCGTCGCGATCGATTCGTATAGGTGGCGCTGACGCGCACTTGTGAGATGGCTGGTCGCGGGGATGGGGGGGGGGTGGGCGGGACCTGACCAACGATCGGTTGTCTTGGCTTTCAATAGTTCGCCCGTGTATGGTAAGGGAGACCACTCTCTATATATAACTTTGTTTTAATGATTAAAAACGTGAAACTGAGAGCCCGCCCAGCGTTCGGTTTCGCACACAGTCGGAATCGGTGTCAAGAAAAGGGACAGCGTCCAGCACCCATAGCGTTCTCGTATTGAAGATTGTTTCTTGATGGCAGAACCTACTAGTTCCAAGAAAATAATCCCAAACATTTTTCAAGCTAATTTGCCAATGCTTGACGTTTCAGTGCGTCACATTAATATTCTCACTGAGGGTCATTGAAATAATTTATTTGTTAAAGAGTGTCTTAAATTTTAAACCTCATGTTAATCTGTTGACAGCAGCAACTCGATATTTATGTCCAAAGGTGTTATTCCTGTTACGAACAGCGTGGCCTTTTCTGTTCGCTGACGGTCTAGCTAGCCTTTGTAAGTATCTGATGACAGGGAAGAAAATGTTCAAATCTAATCAATATAGCAAGCCAGCAGTTTATAGATAATGGACTGACGGTGCAATACCGTATAGTGGTGTATAAACATAGATGATTCGGCTGCCCCCTTTATTGAAGGAGCGTTGTACAATAGATGTGTTCTTTCTCTGGTCACTGGTATGAACACCAGCGGTTTCCGAACTTGTAACTTTGATTTTAAAAGATTCTCGCGGTAAAAAGACAAACTTTAATATATAAAGGGCTCCTGGCCGACTGACTTTTATAGTTGAGGCCAGGAGCCGAAAAAGCGTTGTAATGTAGAGCAACTTGAAATAAAAAAAAAAAATAAAAAATAAAAAAAATAAATTAGAAGAAAATGTTAGAATTTTCAACGCTTTCTGTTCTTAAATATTTTATTACGTGTTATAGTGACGACGTTAGACCGATGTTAGAATTTTCACCGTTTTCTGTTCTTAAATATTTTATTGCCGACGTGCCAATGAAATAATTTTGCGTGCCGATATCGGATTGGAACCACTGCTGTGGACTTGCCTATTGAGGGGTCCGAATATCAATTGTAGATCTAAATTATTAACTGCGAAATAGTCGATGGGTAATATGTCAGTACGCCTCGATCTAAGATATTTAGGGGAGAAAGATTTGAAGCGACCAAAGTACGACACTGATAAAAAAAATCAATTTTGGTCTACAATGTGTTTTTTTTTGTGGGTAATGAAGCCAACACCGTAAGCCTAAAAACGAGAATGCCAGCTTCTTTGGTGTATCTCATGTTTCTATAAAACTAGTGTCGTTACTTGGTGGCTAACTGCATCTGTGTTCATTTAAAGAACACATCACAGGAATGTGTTAGTTAAATATGGATTCGGTGTTTTAAAAAATTGAAATTAAATATGAATTTCAAGAAAATATAGTTAACAATTTGAGGCTGCGGTTTTTAAAAACAAATGCATTATTTGCAAACTTTTCAAATTAGCATTTCGTATTCATTTGGTTGATAATATTAATTCATATTTAATAGAATTAAACAGATTAGCACTATTTTTTTATTTTTTTATTTCTTGGTCTTGTTTTTGGGAAGTCTTTATATTTTATAATAATATTTTTAAACGTATAATTTGCCACTTGAGAGCACCATCTACACCAAAATTGGACCACAAAAAGGCACGGTAGGCAAGCTGTAATGTCACTGGCGATATACGAGCGTTCACGAATGAACACGGTCAGCAGTTTTTCCAACCGAGAGACGCTATCGAAAACCAAACATATAAATTTAGTCTCGCGTGTTGTTCTCGCTCTTTGATTTTTAGAACTGCTTCTAATCAAGACCGGGGGTGATTCAGTCCGACAGACACACGGACCACTATCGCTTCAATGGACGAACCGGTCACCAGTGACTGGTTAGGAGTGTTAGTGGTGTGTCTGTTGGGTTGGTCCAGGATCGTGTTTATACGGTCGGGGATGTTGTGCGGTTGTGGGTGGCCAACTAGATGGGAAAAGGGTTATCGGAGTGAACTGAATAACGAAGGTGGGGAGGGGGAGGGGGAGGGAGGATCCTGGGGAATGGCGAACGGTCGGTATCGAGCGATTGAATGGCTTACGATGATGAGATGCGAAATGCAGCGTGCGCGCCTACGTATGGGGTAACGGTTCGTCCAACGGGCCACCGATTGCGCGAACTATGCAACTGTTGCAACCAATTACTGTAGAAGAGTGAGGAAACTAATTAAAATTTAATGAAATGTGTTCTGTTTTTTTGGCGTCGTTTGTACTTTACACACACTTAGGGTTATTTAAAAATAAATATAAAAATCGATATTATATATAACTAGCGCTTAAGCCTTTCCGAGGACAGACAGCAATTGAACAGGCAACATTGAATTAATTATTATTAAATTTGTGATAATTATTTTATATTTTTAATTATTGTACATTTTTAACTTTATTTTACATTCTTAAAAAAACATTTTTTTTAATCATTTAATTGGGACAAATGAATGAGCGTATGATATTTTTGCAGAAGATTAAATGTAACACTGAATTTTGCTTGTGTAAATAAATAGTTTTCAATTTCGTCATCTTATTTTGCTTGTGTTCCCTTTTCACTCCTATGCTACACACTCCTACGCGCTCCTTTTCACTACTATATCTATTCGAATTTAAAAATAAATATTTTTTTTGAAAAAGCATACCCGGTAGGTAAAATAGATAAAAACTTAAATTTCTTTTATAAATTACCGATACTGAATTTGTCGAAAACTATAATACAATGAATGCACCTCCGCGTTTGACTTTGCAAGCATTTTATGCTAAAAATGATCTCAATTCGTATGTTGGAAAGAAAAACAATGTTTATGAAATACCGTTAAAAATAGATGGATAGATTAAAATGCTCCGAAAGGTACAGGAATAAATAAATAAATATAAACTGCGATGTGCAAAAATGCTCAACTGAAAAAACGCATGCAATCTGTCTCAGGAAATTAAAAATACTAGACATTTTCGCATTTCCTTCAAATTCGATGATAATCTAACGAAACTTCGATGCTAAACTAACAAATGAAAGCAGGCCGAGTTGCATCGTTGGCTGCCTGGAATGGGAGAGGAGGTTTGGGGGGGGGGTGGTCTAGCTAACACTGACCGAGCCGGTCCGCACTCGTTGGAGCCGTATATACATAGGACGAGAGAGATTTCATCTGATATAGAGACGAATGATGGAGGCCGCGCCTGGGCACATGTTTCAAATTAACCTTATGTCAACACGGAACATTTATCATATGTACATAAATTACACCGAGTCATCCGCTGCCGGCAGGATAGGAGGGGGGGAGGGAGGTTATAACGCCCGGCTCCGTTCCATCCGTTCGTGGAATCATTGAACGGAGGGGTGGGTGGCGGTGTGATATATCCTTCTCAGACCAGCAACCGATCTGTGTTCTGTTTCTGGAATCGCCCCTGGATGCGTTCCAGAGAATCAGTTGATGACTCGTTGTATTATCGTCGCTCGAAGAACGGATAACAATCTTGAACTTAAAATACGGTATCGAGTGGGAAGCGTAGTGAAATTCAGTCTCACCTGATTTGTCACTCCATGTTATATTTTTTTTAGGCAAGTCAGTTTCGCTACGCTCCCCACTCGATACCGTATTTTCTGGTCGCTCATGTCCGTAAAGTGGACATCAACCAACAATAATTATTACAATGATTAAATAACAAATTATAATTAAACGATTAAACATTGATATGATTAAATATTACTGCAGCAACAAACTATAGATCAACGTCAAAAATAACAAATTCGATTTGCATCGATTATATCGGGGGTGATTATGCATGTATCATAATTTTACGGAATAACTTGATAAATCAAATCGCAACCAAACTACTAAAATAGAAAACAAAATTATGCCGTACCTACTCTAACAAGTAATTTATATCATTACAGGTACTGACGTGATGATACAATTAACTGTGCAACGTGATGTAACATTATAATTTAAATTAGTTCACCTTCGAAAGGTGAAAAAACAACTTCGAAAAGTAAACACGCAATTGGCGACAACGCCAAAGAGAAGATTTCTACCAAAAAAAAAAAAATAAAAATAAAAAGACACGTTACACATTCTAGCGACAGATGGATTTAAAGTATAAGAAACGGAGTCGGGAGGGAAAATGACTTTGTGTGACACCGGAGTGAAATATATGACCAGATGGCGTAACAAAAGAAGAGGCAATATGCGAGGAGGACAATTCTCGAGCCTCGTTTAAAGTGGTGGTAATTCACTGGCATATAGGCTTTCGGCGCACGCGACACAAAGGCTGCTCCGCAACTTTTTTTTTTCGATATTCATTTGTACACACGCATACACACATACAACATGATGTTCTTTCTACTTCGTACACCTACTACCCAGACCCTGAGTCCGTTGGGGTGGTTGCACCACTTGGCCCCACTGCAAAATATACATGGCTTATACTATTTTTTACTGTATACTGTGTTCATGAACTACTTCACTACTTGCTGTGTTCATTGAACTATGGCAATACTATTTTTCAAATGCCATGAACCTGCCCTAAACTCGCAGCAACAATGGATAATCGATGAAAATTCAGTAGCACAAATATCCACTGCTTATCGAAAAATAAGTGTCAAGCCTAATTTATTTGTATATGAAATCATAAATTTATTAAAAATGAATTAACAATTATTTGATCCCGGGGTACTGGTGAAAACGCGCTCCTCAGATATTGCCATAGCAATACGATGTGTACATAATATCCTGCACTTTAGTGACTGGGTACCGAAAAATACATTTATTAGCCTTGGCAAGGAAGGGACCAATGAGTATCACCGCATTAAAAATGTGCTACCACTTCTATTCGTATACAGTATGTCCGCGGGGCAAATAATCAGGTCTCGAACCCACAAGCACACCCACGAAACCCACATGTCACATAAAATTACGCGACTCTTTCCAAGCTTGTTAACAGGAACGTATATTACGGCAACATAGGCAATAAAAGCAACGCAAAGACAACTGCGTTTGAGATAATTTTAGCGAAATTAATACATATTTATGCTTTAAATATTTCGCAAACTTTCGGCAAAGTCACGACAAGAGTCTCAGGATTATATTCTAGGAGTTTATACGCATAAAGGGACCGCGGCGCGCAATTTTAGTATAAGACTAGCTAGGGCTATTGCGTGTAGCCGACACAAAAAAAAAAGTAAGAAACTGGACGGTTGCCACATCTTGGCGGATTTTTCTTTTTCGCCTAGCCAATCATCTAAGATGCTCACAAAAAGACTCGAGTCAAAGACCCGGTATAAACACCAAAGAGTTTATGCCTTCTTTACGCACGATCCGTTACTTGTGTACAGTGAAAGAAACCTCGTAAAGTACGTTTTATCGGCTAGCTAGCTAAAATACAGTTTTGACGCGAGTAGTCCACGCGATTTCGAGCTAGATTAGCATTTAGGTACGATATAGGTTGTAACGGTCCACTCTCGCAAGATTTTGATCGAATTCAAGTTTTTTGCCAATTAAAAATTAAAAGAAGTAAAAAAAGAAAGGGAAAAGTTTTAATGAGTAAAATTTGTTTAGTTTAACCAATCAATTGATTTAAAAATTAAAATACCTATAAAATAAAATAAGGATTTAAAAATCGAAAGATATTTAGTAAACATGGCACACTATGACATATTTTTTAAATTAAATTAGTGCTTTGAGAAAAATGTACTGCAAAGAAAAAAATAAATCAGAATGCAACGAATACGATCATTTTTTTCCTTTTCTATTAGTCCAAAAGATCTCATCAATTTATCCGGACTGCTTCTGACCCAATGTCGCCCATTATAATTCTCCAGACAAAATATAATAATTCTCTACTAAAGAGCGGGCCTTCATTTTGGGACATACGAACCTCACATGTCAACGCAAAGCCATCATCGAAACAGAACGTAGGTATGTGTCTGCCAAACCGGAACCTATGTAAAAGGTTTACGACAGAAAAAAACAATGTATTTTCCTCGTCGGTTTCTTTTATCATATCATTTTTTTTTTGCTCGCGGAAGACGACCTCTGGTGGGAGTTGGGGGCACTCAAAGGGAGTTTGACCACTGTCGCATATCCGGCGGAGTGGATATACAATAAAGGGGACCACCACCACCATCTCATTTTTTCCCGAGGAAATGAGACACTCACTGGCCAGCTTGTACAAACAGGGAGGGAGCAAAAAACATCTGGGAATTTAATATCGCGAAATTCGATAAAACCGACACATGGCTTTTTTCTCCATCTCACAGTGAAATGCGGTTTTTTTCTCCATCTCACAGTGAAATGCGTGCCAGCTCCATTATTAAACTCTGGCCAGTACTGCAGGCCCCCTCCCGATATGCACCAAGAGACAGATGCAGAACACCAATATTGCTCTTTGTGTCCTACCAAAACTACATGGTTTTTTAGAAAACGCCAGCCGCCTGGAGATCCTAATAGACTGTGTGTGTGTATTTCAGGCGGCATTGAGGTTGGTGGAGAGATAGCGATATATAATATTGCCAGAGCTCTACGGTCAGCGAAAAGTCAATATAGACTGCATCATCGAATATGAGTAATTACATACTAATTTACACAATAAATTAACTGCCCGTTTAAAACATGATAGAATGATATATACTCAATGCCCTTGTGCACAATCAGAAGAGAAAGGTGGCGCTACGGAGCGTTCTCGTATCCACAATTATTCTTTAGCAATGCGCAACATTATAAAACGCTACGCGGTTACAGGATATTTGCGGTCACGTGAAATCATAGCGCAATCTTTCTCTTCTGATAGTGCTATATTTTGTCGGGGCATACGGGCACCAGCTTTGCATTGACGTATAAATGTAGCAGTATTTGTGACGCATTGTTAGAAGCGACAGCTTTGCACGCAACCATAAAACGAAATGATTATAACCGACCCTTGAACAACTCGAAATTAATTCTAGCATATATTTGTTGTATTTAAAAGAACACTGAGGATGAGAAGTTGCCGAAAGCCAGCAATTCGAGCCAGTCAATAAAATACTGACGTGTCATTGCAGGACAAGTCAATACTGAAAGTGTCGTTGAATCACATCGTGCGTCAAGTCGTAATCACAGTAACCATAGTAGGATCAAAAAGAGTATAGCGACACCGCCATGGAAAATCACCGTACATATATGTAGGACAATCTAAACACGGCAACAGGTATCGACATGGCAACACTAAGTCTTGAGTCAACACAAATGTAAATATTATGACTTAGTTAATAGTATGACCTTAGCAACTAATGCAAGTCAATTGTAAACAAATAAGTCGAATAACAACTATCAAATTGCATTGGCCGTATTATAATATTTATTATTGCCCCACTTTCGCTTGAGTGACAGCCAAATTGCGCTCTTAAGGACTCGCGGCGTGGGTGTTGCCTTATGGATCGTTGATATCGTACATTAATGAAACGAGGATCGAATTACTAAATTGTATTGAAAGTCAAGCGAAACTCTCTGAATCAGAGATGACGCATGCAACATGTTGCAGATTGACAGAATATAGCCTTGACAATGCTGAAGGCTGTCTAGAAATATAGAACTAATCACAAAATTATATTACCTCGAATTGCATAAAGGAATGACCTAATGTCAATGGAATGGTAGATTGCTATTGCCAAATGGAAAACCAAACGCAATCCCTTTGAAGTGTGCTAAACAAAACGAACAGGAAATAGGTAATAGTGCGAGGCTTGTGATAATGGATTCGTTTTTAAGCTCGCAGCAAAGTCAGCGTCACGGAGAGCAAGCCAACAGCTGATAACGCGAACCTGGGTCCATCAGTTACGACGAAGCGCGTAGATTACAGTTTAAAAACCGGCATCATGTCTGCACGAGCGACCAAAAATAAGGGGGAGAGGGAAAGTTAAATTAGCATTAACCTGCAATCATCAACTATGCTCGTTGAAAATCAAGCGTGTTCGAGGGAAACGACTATCCAAATTTGTGTTCGTTCGAAATGTACATCCGAATTGGAAATCAATGAATTCCGCTTCCTTTGTTCGATAGTACTCGCCGATACCAATCAATGGCTTCGACGTTCGCCCCTTCCCCCACCCCTATTCAGGCGTGTATCTTCGTAAGACCCAGTGGCAAAATTAGCCAATATTCGTCGACATAATGTTTTACTTTACGTGTCCTTTTAAAACCCAACTTACAGGTGAACACAAATAATCTAATATTATAATTCTTCGGTGTGATGGTGTCACAGATTAACAGAACATAAATGATTGAAATATCGTTTTATAGAATGCTCATACATCGATAAAATCGTTTAGTCAAGAAAATTCGAATTTCCGCCATCTTTTAAAATTCAAAGAATCATCAATCCAGTTTTTTACTGGTTAAACATCATGTAGACTGGCTATAGGCCTCAGGCGGATAAAAGAATCCAGGGGAGAGCAGACGTAGCGTATCTAAATTATTGCAGTCGATCTCATTTACCATCGATTGCGAAGCGTTCATGCGAAACGACTGGAAAAAAGTGATGAGAAATCAGTACAGGGTGACTGAAAAACAGCGACACCGCCGAATTCGATAGTGTGTTTTATGCAAATATCGAGCGTCTTTGCTACTAACGAAGTGCACGCAATCCACTTAGAATATATACGCATTGCAGTGATAGTCGAAGAAGGTATTTGGATAGGCAACATCTGCACTGCTAGGCAACATTAGTCATTAAACTATAACGTTTAGCGGGATGCGCTGTAATCCCATTCAACATATTTGTTTAAGAGCAGTATTTTATGTTTTGGAGAAGAAAAAACTCGCATTATTCTAAATGTAAAACAGGTACTAGCACAATATTCCCCATTTTTTTTAAAATTCTCTATACAGTCGCCCAGAATCTGTCAGACTACCGTAGTTTCATGTTCTGAATTTCCAAAAACATGTCCGCTTACACAAACAGTGTACGAGCGCTTATAGAACGTGGTTCCAGACAAGTCGTAAATCTCCGTAAATTACAACCACCTCGCGAAAAAACTAACACCACCATAACTCATAATAGGCTTATATACAAATAGTTTTTACACACTGCCGATTGCGTGTAAGCAGTTCCGCCGTCTTGAAATAGCTAGACCTAACCGTACATGTACGCCCTACTGAGACCATTATCTAGAATACATCGACTGAGCCCTGGTATAGTATATGGTAATAGTGGTAAAGTATTTGGTGATCGACTGAGCCATGAACGATAAACAACATGATATTTTAAAGGATATGTGAAAAATCATTGAGAAAAATCGTTTCGGGGAAAACTCAATTACCATGTACGAATTTTAAGGCAATTCTCCACTTAAACCAGTGGTAAGTTAACCAGTAGTAACTTAATTATTGCAACGCGAAAAATATGAATAATTTTTTTAAATAACATTTAAAAATTATTTAAAAAAAAACTATTTAAAATTAATATACAAATTTTATCAGTTCTTTTAGTGCCATCTAAAAACATTCCATGGAAAGTTCACCTAAGTGCTGAATCAACTTTGAATCAAAAGCACTTATGTTCGTGAAACTCAATTCCGACTGAAGATAAAATTCAAACTGAAGATAAGAAATCTGACTATTAATTGCGAAGAGACAAATAATTACCAGCTATTTTTGCTTTAAAAGAAAGACAAAAGCAGAGCATCTAAAACAAAATACACAATAGGTCTCAGGAGAAAAGATAATCCCTCATACATGCACATAAGAGAACAAAAAAGCGAAGATCCCCGCGAACTCTTTGGAATAAGCAACCCCCCTCCCCCCGTTAATCTGAAATCTACGCTCGCGAAACCAATTTTGAATAGAATAAGTAACGACTAAATTGCAACATCCGCTTCGGTGAATAATAGGTATACAGGCATTTGTAGACAAACGCTCCGATATGGATCCACGACAAGACATAAATACTCCCAAAACCTGACGTGGTCCACATCGCATCGGCAGGGCTCGATGGTGGCAGATGAGCCAGAGAGAAAACACTAGAAAACGATCGTATAAACTTGATGGAGTTTCTCTGGCGCGTACGCGGCGGGCCTGGCTAAAATCAATGCGCCGATTTCATTTCGAAATTATTCGTGGAACGGGCATTAATATGGGGGATGGAGAGGGGCGGGGGAGAGAGGAGGAGGAAGAGGCGGGTACGTCTAAAGCACGCCAGAAACGCGATTAGAACGGAACATATCTCTCGCGTCGCATGTATAATCACCGTCGTAATTATCGCGCCCGAGTGTCGTCATCACGACCACACGCAGGAGCACAAGCACGTTGAAGAGAGCGCCGCGAGAAGTCGTAAGAGATAGCGGTCCATCATAGTCTTCGGAGATGCCGATTAAGACGACAATACGACACCGGGTGCATCTGCACCATCCAAATAGATCCTACTAAGACCCGAGCCCAGTAAGGCGCCGTGTGGCTTAGTGGTTAGTGCGTTTGTATAGTTTACCCATGGTCGCGGGTTAAATTTCCGACCGAGGTCTCCGGAATTTTTCGGACGTTTCATCAGAAATTCTTAGCCTTTTTACGGATTGGAAGCAAAACCGTGGACTCATGCCTGAACGTTGTCAGGTTGACGTTAAAGATCCCTACCGGTATATAGATTAGAAAATTAGGCTAAATTATCACCCCCCCCCCCTTGTAGCAATAAATATAGTTGTTGTTGTTAAATCCTTCGTGTCGTCTCCAGACTCCGACCCTCGATTCCCCGACACAATTACAATTACAATTACAATACATACCCGCAAGCAGCCCCTTTTTAGGGGGGGCCAATGGCGGGGGTCGAAGACCAGTTATGGACAAAAGATGGAGTTGTCCTATTTTAACAGGCTCTGTATTT